>PISX010032754.1:0-15859 GCA_004024625.1 Mellivora capensis | reverse complement strand
TTTCACCACATCTGTATCTTTGGGGTAAATACCCAGTAGCGCAATTGCAGGGTCATAGGGAAGCTCTATTTTTAACTTCTTGAGGAACCTCCACACTGTTCTCCAGAGTGGCTGCACCAACTTGCATTCCCACCAACAGTGTAAGAGGGTTCCCTTTCTCCACATCCTCTCCAACACACGTTGTTTCCTGTCTTGCTGAAAATGAACTTTTGGGACTTCATCAAGATCAAAAGCTTCTGCACAGCAAAGGAGACAGTCAACAGAACAAAGAGGCAACCCACGGAATGGGAGAAGATATTTGCAAATGACAGTACAGACAAAAGGTTGATATCCAGGATCTATAAAGAACTTCTCAAAATCAACACACACAAAAGAGATAATCATATCAAAAAATGGGCAGAAGATATGAACAGACACTTCTCCAACGAAGACATACAAATGGCTATCAGACACATGAAAAAATGTTCATCATCACTAGCCATCAGGGAGATTCAAATTAAAACCACATTGAGATACCACCTCACACCAGTTAGAATGGCCAAAATCCTTTCTATCTGCTAGATGGGATTCTGATCCATGAATTGTTGAATAAAGCCAACAAGATCTTTAAAATTTACTCAATTAAATTTTATTTTTTTATCTTGGGGTTTCAATATTTGCCCCCCAATCTGGAAACCACAGCTCATTTTATTTGCTAAAAATGCCTGGGCTGGTCACTACTTCTTACTAGAGCCCAGTCCTGGGAGCTATTTTTATCAAGCAAAGCTCCTATTCACAAAGGAAAGGAAAAATTTTTAAAAAAGAAATGGGTAGAATAATTTCTTGGAAAAGAATTATGAAATAGTGAAACGTGCTTTTTAAACAAAGGTGATTTTAAGATCACATACAACTTATTTGAAAACAATACTAATGTTTATTATCATTTGGTTAAGGACAGGTTATAAGGTCACTTAAACAACAGAGAGCTTAATCTTGAACCGAATCGAGATAAAAAGCAAATAAGAATTAATGGGTGTCAAACGGCCTTATTAGGAAAAGGCAAGAAATGTGCGTCCGCGTCTTGGACAGATTTTGCTTTTTAACTATTCTAATAAACTGGCATTTGTTGGGAAATTATAATTAAAAATGAAATGTGTTCGTAACTCAGAAAACCTGTCTACAAAGAAGAGAAAGAAAATAATCTTTTTACTGGGTAAGCATTAGGCCAGAACGTGATCCGCATCTCGGGCCATCTGCTAACAACGGCAAAGACAGAAGGAAATCTTCCTCTCTGGCAGCTGAGGGGCTGCACCCGTGACAGTCGGTGGGTTTTGCAATTTGAAGTTAGATGATAGTTGAAGTTAGGGCTGTCCTGTCCCAGAGAACTGGGAGCCGCGATCTTCCCTGATGATTACATTTCAGAGAGACGGCTCCTGGCCCTAGGTCCTCCAGGGAAACATTCCTGAGTTGTGAGACTGGCAACAGGCTTATTTAGCCATTAAAAAGATTTACATCTTTTGCTTGAAAAAACAGAGAAAGAAATTCTGAAAGAAAAGGGAAAGGAAGGTCTCTTCCCTTGTTTCCAAAAGGCAGAATCAAGCCCTTATCTGCCCTTACACCGTGGGTGACTTCTCAATTCACTTACCGTGTGAGTGTCAGAGAACCAGGAGGGAAAAGCAATTCAGTGAATGTCAAGTATGCAGTTTTTCCTTTTTGGCAAAGCAGCAGAAGCATATTTTTTCTGATCGCCTAGACTGAGGATTTTTTAGCTACGGCACTTTTAACATTTTGGGGCCAGATGATTCCGTGTGGTTGGGACAGTCCTGTGCATTGTAGTGTGTTAAGTTCCACGCCTGGCCTCTTTACCCACTAGATGCCAGCAGAATGAGGCCCTCCCCAACCTGCTGAGTAAGGAAGGGGTTAGGGTATAGGCAGGGAGAGACAGGAAGCTAGGCTAGGCTCGAGCAGGGGCTACGTGACCGGGCTCATGGAAATCCCAGATGTGGAGAGATGCTGAGGTCACAAAACCAGAGATAAGAGAACGTAATGAGACCGAGAAGACCACCGCGTTTGTCTCCACTGTGCGAGAAGAGATACCACCATGGCACTTGGAGCTGGACCACTGGAACCTACCCAACACCAAAGAAAAACAAACGTGGTGCTATCAGTGGGGGAAGGGTCGAGAAGATTTAGGTCCCCTGGTCAGTGCTCAATAAAGGATGCCACTAACAGCCGTGGGCGGCCCCACCCAGGATCCCTCTCCCTCTAGAGAGCTGTTTTCTTTCCTTTCTGTTCTCACCATCACTTAGTAAACTTCCACTGTGCTTCACCCTTGTGTGTCCGCGAGATTCATTCTTTGACTCCGTAAGACAAGAACGCAGTAACCTTGTAACACTGTGGCAACTAAAAATGTCTTCAGTCATGGTCACATGTCCGCGGCGGGGTGAGGGTGGGGACTGCCCTCCGCTGAAGACCACGGGCTTCGGCAAATGATCTAAACACACAGCCCTCGGGGTGCCTGGGTGGCTCAGGCGGTAAAGCGTCCCACTCTTGGTTTGGGCTCAGATCACGATCTCGGGGTGGTGAGCTCAAGCCCCATGTGGGCTCAGCACCGGGGGGGGGGGGTGGTCTGCTTAACGTTCTCGCTCTCCCTCCCCCTCTGCCCCTCTCGCCCACCCCGCACCCTGTCTGTGCAGGCGTGCACACACACTCTCTCTCTAGAAACAAAAGAACAAACGACCTCTCCCCCCACCACCCCTGCAAAACAGGGACGCCTATGGGGCTCAGTGGGTTAAGCCTCTGCCTTGGGCTCACGTCATGATCCCAGGATCCTGGGATCGAGCCCCGCGTTGGGCTCCCAGCTCAGCGTGGAGCCTGCTTCTCCCCCTGCCGTCTTCTCACCCTGGTTACGCTCTCTTTCTCTCTGTCAAGTAAATAAATAGAAATCTTAAAAAACAAACACAACAACAAAACTACAGCCCCAACGGGTAGTTGAGCCTCACGGGGGCAGGGATTCCAACAAGTCTTCGGCTCTCCCTGCCTGAGCCACACCCGTCTGAGGCACTCTGCGTAGCGTTGTGCAGTCCGAGCACTGCTATTCCAGAGGAATCCACAGCCAGACCCCTGAGGAGGACACCCCTGTTTGCACCACCAGCAGCCGGTCTCCCTCACCTGCCCATGCTCCACCCCGGCAATATCTTCAGTCGTCTTTCTCGGTCCTTACGATGCAGGAGGTGGGGACCAGCAGGCAGAGGGAAAGGGAAAAGCAGGGTCCCGGCTGAGCGGCTGGCTGAGCCCGACGTAAGGCTGATCCCAGGCACCCAAGATCATGACCTGAGCCGGAGGAGGAGCCTCCCAGGCGCCCCCTCTTCTTCTTCTTCTTCTTTTTTTAGGATTTTATTTATTTAATTGAGAGAGTGAGAGAGAGAGTGTGTGGGTTGGTGGGGGGGTAGGCTGGGAAGGGAGAAGCAGGCTGAGCAGGGGGCCTGACACAGGGCTCGATCCTAGGACCCCAGGATCATGACCTGAGCTGAAGGCAGACTCTTAACCCACTGAGCCACCCAGGGGCCCCTTCACATCCCCTTCTAATCTCCCCCAGACTGGGCTCTACCTTCGTTCGATGAAGCTCTCCTCCTCACTTTTGCTGTGGAGTATTTATGAGAAAGCCGCCTCCGGTACTAAGCTACATGTTTCTTGAGGTCCAGATCCTATCAGATTCATCTTTTTTTTTTTTCTTTTAAGATTTTATTTATTTATTTGACAGAGATGGAGAGAGAGCACAAGCAGGGGGAGTGGCAGGCAGAGGGAGAGGGAGAAGCAGACTCCCCACTGAGCAGAGAGCCAGAAGCAGGGCTGGATTCCAGGACCCCGGGATCATGAGCTAAGCTGAAGACAGTCACTTAACCAACTGAGTCACCCCAGCGTCCCCACATTCATCTTTATATCCTCTGCAGCACACACCAGACCCTCGGAAGTTTGGGTCACATGAAGGAACTTCAACAGGTGCCAAACTCCGGGATCCACGCGGGTCTTAGATTGATGTCCGGCGTCCGCAGTAAGGTCGGGGGGAGAGTCTTAGCAATGTTCAGGGAGCTGGGATTCTGACTTTCGATTTCAGATTTTAGCAATTCTGGGAGCTGGGACCGTTTGTTTCCCCTCTACTGTCTGGACTCCATCTTTCCTTTCTCATAGCTAGGGACACAAGCCAGGGCTAAACAGCTCGATTGTCCCTCTCTTTACCAGCCAGTCCATGCTTCCTGACTTCCTGCTGTCGTCAAAACACCAACGGATCCCCTGTTCCCACAAAGGGTCTAAGCACGGCAGGCGCTGGAGGGGCCCTGATGGGGACGCCCAAGCCGTGACTAGCTGTTTACCAGAGAAGGTGCAGTTTGGAAACCAGAGCCCACCCTAGATAATTCAGTTGCGGGAATATGATTTAGGCAACTGCTTACAAAGTGTTGAAAGAGTTGAAAAGTCAAAGAAAGGATGGGGGAGGAAAGAGGGAGAAGCAAGCATATATTAGCAAGAGCAGAAAGCTGTCGTTAGGGAGAAGAGGGTATCAGGAGGCCAGGAGCCAGAGCCACCACCGTCTGTGGGAACTATAGCGGCCAAGGGCAAGCCACCCCAAGGTGGGCCACTTCAGCATAAAGCTTGTTTTTAGTTAAAACAGTCGAGACCCAGAGTCAGGAAAAGCTCTTCACCTCCCCCTACAACTGCCTGAGAAGAATTTAGATAGAGGACCTGCTCCAGGTAGAGAACTATCACCATAGACAATTACCTATCTACACTCTGAACTACACATGGTAGACAGGGAGGAACCTAGCGAGGCCTGTTTGACCCAAGTCCTCTGTGTCCTGTTGTTTGAGTGGTTCGGCCAACATTTGCTTGCCGTTGACTTTTCCAATCTTCCAGAACATTGCATTCCTACTCCCTTCTGCTTAGTTCAGAATGACATATATGTTTCCTTTTGACTGTCTCTGGAATTTCCATGTCTATGTGGATTCTCCGTAAATATGTTATTAAATTTGATTTTTCTCCTGTTAATCTGTTTCATGTTGTAAGGACCTATTTAGCCAGAGGCTTCCATCCAGGTTAAACAAAAACCATGTTGTTTAACCCTAAACTGTCCCTGCCCCCCCTCCCCCAGGGGACTGACTTAAAAACAAGTCCCGGAAACCAGTCCCAGGTAACAAAGCCCAGATACAAGGGTGGGTCAGGCCAGGTGGAGACATCCCATCAGTGGGGGGTTGCATACTGTCTCCCTAGTTACCAAGGAGTATGGGCCCTGCCCTCTGGGAGCCTTTTGGGCGCCAATCCTGACCAAGGTGTGATAGGCTGGGTCAAGTGTCTACTAGGGTAAACTGTAATTCAGTTGGTCACCTGGCATCACTGTGCAGCTTTCTCTATGTGTTACAGTCTCATTGGCCACCTGTGCGTGGCCAGGCCCGACCGCATGGCCTTTGCCCTTAAAAACTAGTCTGGGAAACAGAGAAAGGTCGCCCTCTCTTGTAAGAGGTGCGGCCCCGAACGTCTGGTTTGATTCTTGATGCTTGGCGTGAAATAAAGCTTTGCTTCACCTTCGCTTTGTATCAGTCTCACTCCTTTAATCACGGACCCATTACTGGGGGACCTAACAATGTCTAGTTGATTCTTAGTTTGGCTGGAAGGACCATGAATGGGACAGGAGTTCTTGCTCTCTGACAGAACGACCCACACTGGAAGCTCCCAGAGGAGCTGGGGCCCAAGAGGGGCTGCCTGGCAGAAGCTGGAATCTCAGCGGAGCCGCGGTCAGAGACGCTGCCCAATTCCCTACCAGTGCCTCTCATGGGAGAAACTGGAGAAGAAAAACCTTTCCTCTACCCTCTCAGTTCAATAAGTGGGGGCCTGCGAATTTAACGGACAAAAGGCGGATCAACAAGAGAAAAGGCAGAGTTAGTTTGTGTGGGCCCTCAGTTTTACACATCAGAATGCTGTGATGAGTAACTTTGAGGGGAGATTAGAATTTGGGAATTTATATGCCTAAATTAGTAAGGGAAAGAGAAGCTGGAGAAAAGCCTCCTATTGGGAGAACAAACAGTTTCTCTAAGAAAGACGGATGGGTTTTAGGAGAACAAATAGGAGATAAGAAAATGTGTGGTGATGTCTGTCTATACAGGTGCAGGTCATCTTTCCACTATGACATTGCCCCAGGGAGGGGAAATATGGTAGGTTTACTCTTGGTCTCTCTCCTGGGAACAAACACACCCCCAGAGGGAATTTATGGAAATTAAATTTCTCAGAAGTTTCACCTTTGAGTCAGGTAAGGGAAGTTCTAAGAGAGCTTCTTGCTGTTTCTGTTGAATCAAGTATCTTCAAGTTAAGATCATCTTCATTATCTGGGATTCCGATGGATCCTCAGGGGGTTCAGGACATGCTATCCCCAAATATGGCACCGTAGCATGTTGAATATTTTAAGTTGAAGGAGTTTCAGAAAACAGAAGTTGGAAGGTCACAGTGACCCTCCTTCTGCCCTTCTTCCAAAATAGGTAATAAAACCCCCATGTGAGAAGTGTTTTCCCTGCACCCCAGGAAAGGAATATCCTTATCTCCAAAGACAAAGGGACATGGAGAAGCATCTGAACAAACAGGCTTCCTATACTAGGCTTACCCCATACTCTCTTACCTGTTCTATTTCTACACAACTGCCCACTCCTCATTCAACCGAGCATAAAAATATTGAGGTTTAACTGTTTCTTTGGGCATGAAGTAAAACCTATATTAAATAAATTTTGTACTTTTCTCCTGTTATTCTGTCCTTGTTGGCTTATTTTCAGACCCAGCCCAGAACCCTGGATGGTTGAGGAAAACTTCTTCCTTCCCTACGGTCCCCACAGGTTTAACCCAACTGAGGGCCAGTTAGGCAAGAGAGCCTGGGAAATGGAAGTGTCCAGCCTCCAGGCCCCGAAATTCAGAGAAAAAAGAAGCAGGGAATGCTTCTTTTCAGCAAACGACTGACCCATCTCTTTTTCTGTGGTCAACTGTGATATAGCTTTACCATTTGCCTCTCCTCGAGTCCTCCATTGTGAAGGAAACAATGCCCAGACAGCAAGGCCAGCGGTTCACTTCCGGGTCTACTTAAATTGCTAACTTAGTGGTACTGCCTAAGTAGCCCTCAGAGCATCTGAGAGACCTCCACCATGCCCCCAGCAGTCCCATACATGAAAACTACCAATTTGTTGGTTTATAAGCAGCAGCAAACTGTCCAAATAAAACACCCGAGTAACACTGGGAAACCTCTTAATTCACAACGTAGATGTGATAAGTGTTCCCAGAGATGTGGAATAAGCCATTGCACCTAGGGAACAACTGACCGGAATTCTAGCAGAGACCAGCCAGGGCACCTGTTTCAAGGGTGGGAGTCAACCTTCTCTTTCTCCAGAGATCACTGAAGTTCATGACGGAAGGGCAGAAATCTGGGATTCTTTGGTCTTAGCCTGCTTAGTGGCTTGTATCAGATGTAGGAATCCAATCAGCCACTGTTTATGAATGAAATCACAAGCCGCTATAAATCAGAAACATCCAGTTATGCATTTGGAATAAATAATGGGAAAGACTCTTTCTCATTGCCGAACTGACAAGAAAGATTTTGCAGCATCTGCTAGAATCTGCTCATTTGGCTGGAAAAGGTAACAGTACGCACTGTCCTCAGTAACAGAAGGACAGATGGAGCAGCTGCCAAGCTTGTGCCCCTGGTTCTTCTCCTAGTTGGGGAGGCATCACAACATTCTTACCTTTTCTCTGTGGGGATGTGGACTCATGTTCTCTGTGCTTCTCTCAAGGACTTTCAGCTTCTGCAAGAACATATGTTCCTCCAGCCCAACATCTTGGCACAGGCGAGTCTTTCTGGGAGCAGGGTCATTAATGATGGTGGGATCTGGCATAACTCTAGGAAGCTGGGGCACAGGGGAAGGCAGTGACCCAATTACTGACAGCTGTTAGAGGCTCGTTTCTCTGCATTTTAGTTTCCCCAGCAGAGTGGCATAGACACCACCATCATTAACATTTAATTTTGATTTAGTATGTCTGCACTGGCTGGGAAGAATAAAGTAGCCTGTTGCCTATAAAAGTTCAAGTTCCTTTGAGGTTATTCTGAACTGCACCTGCTCGGGCCCAAGGGAGGGGTAGAGGAAGCTGTTCAAGGTCATTTCAGCTTCTTCCTGCTACAGGAGTCTTGAAAGATGAACTTAAAAGCTATGTGAAGAGTGCAGATTACTTACACAAACCCCTCTTCCTACACCCTTGTGATCATGCTGAGAAAAAGAACCAAGAACTAAGGTTGTGTAATATAGATTGAAGGCAAAAAAATATCAGTCTTGGTGATGGAATTTTTTAAAGTCAGCTACGTGATGGGTTTTGAACAAAACTAAAGTGACGAAGGTCCTTTCCTTCACTAAACTTTTTTTTTTTTTTTTTAACCACACTTTAGATAGTCTCCTCAGGGCTCTCTTTTGGACCAGGCCTCAGCTGGAACTATAAAACCTGCAGACTCTCAGAGTGAATGATTTCATCCATTCTGTAGCCCCCAGAAGGCCCTGCTAAAAGACCTGAGCAAACACTAACATGATTTCTAATTGCTCAAGGCTGCACCCCTAGGATGGCCCCAAATCCCTTTAAAGTATCTGCCTGAGAAAATTGCCCAGAGAAGTACTATTTGTTCCAGCTAAAACCTGGTAATAATGAGGCCCCAGAAATACCCCACCCAAAACCTTCCACAGCTACTCCAGGAACCTTGCAGTTGTCCATCTCATCTCCCCAGACTTTTGTTTATTGTTTTTATTCAATCTAGTTTACATATATGGTATTACTAGTTTCAGGGGTAGAATTTAGTGAGTCATCACTGCATACAACACCCAGTGCTCACTCTATCACGTGCCCTCCTTAATGCCCATCACCCAATTATCCCTTCCCCCACCCACCTCCCCTCCAGCAACCCTGTTTGTTCCCTAGAGTTAAGGGTCTCTTACGGTGCGCCTCCCTCTCTGTTTTCATCTGATTTTATTTTTCCTTCCTTTCCCCTGTGTTCATCTGTTTTGTTTCTTAAATTCCATAGAAGAGTGAAATCATATGGTATTTGTCTTTCTCTGATTGACTCGTTTTGCTTAGCATAATACCACCTCAAAATCATTAACAATAGGTCAACACCTCAATATATAATAGTGAACTCGAAAGTTTCAAAGATAAAGAGAAAATCCTGAAAGTAGCTCAGGACAAGAGGTCCTTAACCTACAAGGTTAGACACATAAGTCTTGCAGCAGACCTGTCCACAGAGGCCCGGCAGGCCAGAAAGGACTGGCATGATACAGTCAACATGTTAATGGTAAAAATACGCAGCCTTCTACTACCCAGCACTGCCTTCTCAAGAACCTGGAGCCCCCTGTTGAAATGCAGATGTGCAGGGGACCTCCAGCTCCCTGACCCAGGCAATGGGCAGCTTGCTCTAACTCGCACCACTACCTCCTGTCGCAAAGATACCAGAAGTCTGCTTCTCCTCCAGATAAGCACCAATGATTAAATCCAGTCTGCTGGGACTCCCACTTGTTCCCCTCCTTACTCCTTCATTCTGGCTTTAAAACACCCATCCCCTCTGCATGGATAGAAGTTGAGCTCTGTTCACACTGGACCCTCTTCCCAGCTGCAGTGGTTATTACTGAATAAAGTCTATCCTTGCCACTTTAACCAGTGTCCAGATTAGTTTAGACAGATCACCATGTTCACAGGGCTAAGGTTATGAACTTGATCTCCACATGGCTCTGTCCATATGGCCATAATGTGCACACCTAGGTCAGGTGTCATCAGTGCCTCCCAATGATCACGAGGGAAACCAGATTAGAAAGTAGAGAGTGGTCACCATTTGCTTTGTTTGTTTGTTGTTGTTGTTGTTTTGGGTTCTCATTACTGTTTTTTCTTTTTTAAAGATTTATTTATTTATTTGATAGACAGAGATCACAAGTAGGCAGAGAGGCAGGCAGAGAGAGAGAGGAGGAAGCAGGTTCCCCGCTGAACAGAGAGCCCGATGGGACCCATGGGATCATGACCTGAGCCAAAGGCAGAGGCTTAACCCACTGAGCCACCCAGGCACCCCTACTCATTACTGTTTTAAGAGCTCAAATATCCAGATGGTGTGGGATATAGTCTTCACTTTGTTTACTTCAGCTAGAAGACTATCTTCGTGTCTGCCCTTCCCCAGATGTCCTTCTCCCTTTCTATCTCAGACATTCCCAATTCCTCTGCCCTGTTAGCAACAAGTTCACGGCAGACCTCTTCTACCAGGTCTTTCTCAAAAACTCCACCTCCCACTTCTCTCTCTAGTGTCGGTAAGCCCTGGTCTTTTGTACCCTGTTTCATCTGTTTCATCAGTGGCTCATAGTTCATGTTAACTAGGCAGGAAACAAGAACCAAATATCCTAAAATTGTTTTCCATCAGTATCAAGCATCAGGCTAAATATATCCAAAACCTTCAGTAAAATGCATTTAGATATTTTCATGGAGCTTTCAAACAGCTTTGGGAAATTTCAACAAAATGTTGTATTCATTCACCATTTCTAGGATGGGCAATAGGATGTTATCATAATTCTCTAAGTGCTTACACATTTATTCAGAATCAAAGTGGTGTTACTGCACTTTATACGGAGTGAGGAGTCAGGTTACTTTCTGCGGATCTTCTCTAATTTTGTGTGTGATCAGACAATATTATATTTTACCCAAGGAAAAAAATCGTTTAGCATACAGCATTATAACAACTAGTTCTTTATCCCTTGTTGTTGGCCCACATTTTCACAGTTTTACACAGACCTCTTTATTATTATAACACACTCTATGCCCATTTGAGGAAAAAAAAGGTGTGGGAAAATTTAATAGACTAGATGGCTTGTAAAACTCCTCAGAGTTCGGGATTCAAGCTTCCAGTGTCTGTGGTAATTGGATTTTTTTTATTGTTGTTTTTTTTGTTTTAATCAACCAGAGGTATGACTTTTATGTTTTACTTAAGCTGTTGTTAAAAGGATAAGTTAGAAAAAAACCTTTTCACTGGAGAAAAGTTCAAGTAATAAAAATGGTAGGCAGGGCACATGGGTGGTGTGGTTGGTTGAGCATCCAACTCTTGGTTTCTGCTCTGGTCATGGTCTCAGGGTTGTGGGACAGACTCCTGTGTCGGGGTCTGTGCTCAGCATGGAGTTTGCTTGGGACTCTCTCCCTCTCCCTCTGGCCCTCACCACCACTCTCCCTGTCTCTAAAATAAAAAAAATAAATCTTTCAAGAAGTGGCAGGCATTTGTTGCAGTTAATTTCTACAATTTTCAGGAATATAAAACCGTCCTTTCAACGGGCAAAATACATTTAACTTAGAATGTTCATATGTTGTGATCCACAAGGGGCCCTCTAGAATGGTGGTTTTCTAGTTGTGTTCTATGCCGGTGATTTCACAGCTTAAAATAACACAATTTTTTAATTTTACAATTCTGAAGGTCAGAAGTCTCAAGAGGGTCTCAGGAGGCTAACGGGTATCAGCAGAGCTGAGTTCTTTCCTGAGGCTGTAGGGGACAATCTGTTCTCTGCTTTTTCCAGCTTGTAGAGGCTGCCTACACTCCTTGGCTTGAGGCCCCCGTCCACCCTCAAAGCCAGTAATGGTTCGTTGGGTCTCTTACATCACATCATCTGACTCTGTTTCTCCTGAGCTTCTTCTCTCCTTTATAAGGACTTAGGTGGGGCCACTAGATAATTCAGGATAATATCTCCATCCCCAGTTAAGTCTGCCATCTTGATCAACTCCTTCCCAAACATGTGCAGGGTAGCTCATAATGTAAATAAACACAACAATAATGATAAAAAAAAAGAGTTATCAGCATGATGCAGGTGTGAGGCTCTGTTACTTAATGGGGTGATCCAGGGCAAGGCACACTTTCTTTGTAACATTTAGAGTAAAAAATAACATATACCTCAGATGGCTGAGAGGAATTATCTAGATAACACATGGGCAAATGTTTAGTAGTCCTGGCATGTGACAAAACCCTCAATGAATGATAGTTTCTTGTCATCCTTATTACCATTAAGTTACAAAAGAAAATATACACTTATCAATGTAATTATGACTAGAAGTTGTCAAAGAAAACCAGGTATGACAATGCTTACATATCCTTGGTGTTTCCTTTGTCATGATGGCATGTAGAGCTTTCTGCTTGGGTCTTGAAGCTGTTAAGTGCAGAGTTGCCTGAGGGGAGGTGGCAAGTCCCCCATGGTGCTGAGTCTCTGGTTCTCCTCGTTCTCAGGCCAGTTCTATCCCTGCTGTGGCTTGAGAATGTGGTCACTAAATACTGCTTTTCGTGGAAACTAGATATATGTGGATTTCTGTCACATGAATTGGAAAAACATTTGATCTTTTCCCTTCTTCTGTAGAGCTGGAACGTTCATATTTCTTTACATTTTAAAATCCTCTAGGGCTCACCTACTGCGTCATTACACTTCACATAGCCTCTTAGTTGAACTGACCTAGAGAAACCCTGATTGAGGGCAGGCGAGATTGTCCCGGACTGCTGATGGAGCTGTTTTGGTTTCTGTAAAGGTAGCTCCCCCTCCCCCCAATCTTGCCATCTCTAACCCTAAATTAAGTTGGTTAACTATACTTCAATTAAAAATAAATAAATAGAAATAAATCAAGGTTACTACTCAGTTTCTTATAAATTGGTTAGCAGAAGTCAGCACTCATCTCCAGGCTTGCTTACTCAGGCGGACTCATGAAACTGGGGTTTCCAGACTTAAAAAAAACGAAGACTGAACGATGAGCCCCTGTGAGCACACCTCAGTGGCTGGATCCGAGCAGCCAGCAGGCTAGCCAGTGGCTCTTTCACAACTTTTTTAGCTGTAACAAGTGGAATATGTGCAGGGAAACCCAAGGTCTTACTGAGACAGTGGATGCCATACTTCGGCTTGTACAAAGAGCGGAGTGTCAATGAATGACATGTGACGCTAGGGATAAGATCAAGGCCAGGGGAAAGGGACACTTAGGAGAAGATAAAATGGGCGGGTTCTACTAAGACAATACTGGATGAATGTTAAGAGCACACACTTTAGTTGGGAGAGCCTGGGTCTGAATTCCTGCTGTGCAACTGACTTGTACGTGAATTTGGGAAAGTTATTTTAATTTCTGTTTCAGTTTACTCATCTATAAAATGGAAGTAATAATATTATGGGCCTTACATGTTGCCGTAAGGATTAAATCAGACACATGAAAGACTTATAATAGTACCTGGCACATACAAATTACCAGGGAAATGATGGTTATAATAGTCTCGTCTAAAATGTTAAGGCACAAAGAACTTAGACTGTGGATCTTTTTCCATGTTTCCAGTGGGTGTCTCAGACAGGTGAGTAAACCTTTAAGCCAGTCCAGCCCTGAAAAACATTGCTAGTTATTACTTTTCCTATAATCGACATTTGAGCTACAAATCTAAAAAGGGATGGGAAGAGGCAATATTTAAGTTGTGTTTAAAGAGAATCTTTGAGTTGCTAATTTGGGTACTTCTTTGCACAAGACCCTACTTTGTGTGATAGACTGCGCCAAGTGCCGCGTGGCATCCCAAGATGACAAAAAAGGTCTCGGCCCCCCAGGTGATTTCAAATTAGTGGTATGAAAAAAGACATGGGCATAATGAAGGGCCCAGAATACTCACAGGAGGGAAGAGCACGCACAATTTCAGAGGAGACCGTACTTTAGAGTTTGTAGCTGACACTTGAAGCACACGGTACATTTTAAAATAAGATTTTTATTTACTTGAGAGAGAGAGAGTGTGTGTACAAGCGAGTAGGGGAAAGGGCAGAGGGAGAGGAGAGAATCTCAAGCAGATTCCACGCTGAGTATGGAGGCTGACGTGGGGCTTAGGCTTATGACCGGAGCCAAAACCAAGAGGTGGATGATCAATCAGGTAGGCCACCCATGTGCACCCACACAGTACATCTTAAAGGTAATTTTTCATGCACTGGGGGTAGCAAAAAAAAAAAAAAAAAAAAAAAAACCCAAACCAAAAAACAATTAGGAAATGAAAGGTCTGGAAATCCCTTCTGGGGGAATTTCTGGGATTTCAATTTCAATTTCATCTAGTTTGATGAAAAAATGTGTAAGAGAATAATACAAGGTCTGGCTGCAAATGCAGGCTGGAGATAAGTGGAAGCATTGGATTTCATTGTGGTGGTGGACATTAGACATCTGAGCAGAGAAATCACGTACAAGTGTCAAAGAAGATGGATTATTAAGGGGAAGGTGAGGAGTATATTCAAACATCATCCACAGTTCTTCATGTATAATTAAAATGTATTTTTTTCATTGATAAATTATAAGGAATCTTCAATAAAAATAGGTACAATAAATCATTACTGTTTGAAAATGCTCATCAGACAGCTTCATGCCTTTTCAGTGGAAGAGGCCTCAATACTGGGGAAATCAGAAGGCAATCTCAATAACTCTTCCACTTCCTCTTGTAAAGCCTCTGCTTTTTCGTGCAGCAGCATCTACAATAAAAACATCAAGACATGAGGCCAGAATATGCCTTGTCAGAGAGCCGCTGCCATCTTTGCCGCTATTAGATACTTGGACCCTTATGCGTCAGCAATCCAGAGACCAAGACCAATAATGAGAATGAAAAACAGCCACTTAAGCACAAGTGATTGTAGTAAATGAAACTGAAGCATTTAGCTAAAGCCATTTTAGCTGATCAGGGCACTCGGTATACCAAAAATAAAGGAGCTTTATTACTCTCAAAGATCTGTTTTATTGAAGACTCAGCTGCTTAAAAATTGACTTTCAATCTATAAAATTTAAGGCAGTTTTGCAAAAATTTAATTAGCTCTTGAAAATGTTACCCTTTATATATGCGTTTTATTATTCCTCAAAGTTTAGTATGCTATCTTTTAAAAACCCATCAGTATTTCAAAGAAAAATTTTATTCAAGCTCCTAAAATTAACATGGCTAATTTCAAAAGAAACATAATGAGTCAAGAAAATATTTCTGAATGTGGCACATAGTACATAGTAGATGTCAATGAATATTTGCTGAGTAATGATCTTCCCTCTTTCTTTTAAAAACCGGAAATAGGGGCGCCTGACTAGCCCAGTTGGTAGAGTCTCTCGGTCTTGGGGTTGTGAGTTCGATCCCCACAGTGGGCGTAGGGATCACTAAAAAAACAAACTTTAAAAACATACAGTTTTGGTGTTTGCTGCAGCTAGGTGTTGGGTATACTGGGGTGCAGAATTTGTATTACTTCTGTTACAGAATTTTTATAACAAAAAGTTCAGCAAAATCACATGGGAGGAAAAAAACATCATAGGACACAAAATGAAAGTGGAAAACCCACTCTACTCATTTGAGATAAAGCATAGCATTGCACAGCATTACAGATAGAAGAGATTAAAAGGCAATGAGGCAAGCTTTCCAGTAGCCGAGGTAATGGTGACCCTGTAAAACTAATCTCCCAATGCACCCTTTAAAAACTATACAGATCAAGGAGAACAGCAAGTACATGCACAGAACCCATGGGCCAGCATTGCTAGAATACACAGAACACCATCATCTTTGTATTATGGTAAAAATACCTGCCAAATTGCAGCAGAACCTTTTCTCAAGCTTCCAGTCAAAGGGATTGCAGAGATGGTGAGATTGAGAAAAAAATACATGGGAAGGAGAAGAGGGAAACAGAAGGTTTTAGATTCAATACAATCACCTCCAGAGAGAGAAAGGCTACCCCAAGTATAAAAACACTGAGAAAAGACTCTTGATAGATTGAAGCACTGCCTACAAGAAGGGACTGAAAGCTTATGCAACTCTGGAAGGCAGTCTTTTTTTTTTTTTTTTTTT
>PISX010032753.1:0-15872 GCA_004024625.1 Mellivora capensis | reverse complement strand
GATTCCTCCCACCAACTGTTCAGCTGGCCCGGGTGCCAGAAGGAGGAAAACGCTCTGGGAGAGAGGTTGGCAGTTCTGCTGATGGCTGCACAAAGTCGCAGCGTCTGTTCTCCTAGGGAAGCAGTGCTGGTTCCCAGGGCCGGGAGGGGGCTGAGTGCGACCCTGGAATGCGTGAGGGAGCCGCTGGCTCGTGTCCCTTGCTCTGTGCTGCCCCCCTGCACAGAGGCCAAGTGCCTCAGCCACCAGGGCTGGGACCTTTTCTTCCTTGGCTCTGCTTTGGCTTCCCTTTCAGTCCAGAGTGACTGACAGCCTTTCCTCTGCGATGCCTTTAACTCAGCAAAGACCTCCAGGCAAGCTGTCACTCCCAGAAGGATCTTTGGAAAGCAGCCTGGTGAAATTAGCAGCAATGGAAATGATGAAGACATTTCCTTTTCTTTACTTATTTCCCCCCCCTTAATCAGCCATTGTTCTTTTTTTTTTTTTTTAATGCCCCCATCTCCTGTAGCTTGAACCCCGGAGGACCTCTGCCCACCCCTGTCCTAACTGAGAACTCAGGGCTCCTCCCTCTTTTGACTGAAGTTCTCCAGTGCCATTTTCTTAGAGCAATCATCAAGATTTAGAGGAGAAAATCTGAGGGAAAACCTCGGAGGGATGTGAGGGTGTGAGTGATGGATTGCTCCCATCCTGCCTATATTAGTTTGCATTTACAGAATGCCACGCTTCCCGGAGGACTCCCAGAATCTGCAGGAGCCTGCTTGCCATCTAGCACACATCCAGATTGCCTTTCTCAAAGCAGCTGCCCTCCTCTCCCTCCTCACTGCCTATTACCTTGTAAACTGGGTGATACCTTCATTACTACAAAATGTGTTAATCCAGGTGCCCTTTTAGCAAAACCTGTGGGTCTTCTGGCTGCTGGAGGCCATTCATGACTCTTGGCTCTGTGTCAGCATCGCATAATAAGCTCATTAGAAGAGAGCGCCAGTCCCTCGATGCCCAGATCAGTGGGTGCCCGGGAAGTGTACTTTCAGAGAAGACATCAGAGCAAAGCCTGGATATTGGAATCCTCTACCCTCTGTGTCCAGCAATTAATAGGGTCCCGATCTGAGAAGTGCCAAGACTGCACTTAAAGCATTGGCAAGAGCACAGACTTCGGGAGTGCCTGGGGGCACCGTTAGTCACCGACTCTTGGTTTTGGCTCAGGTTGTGATCTTAGGATCCTAAGATCCAGCCGCATGCTGGGTTCCCTGGGGGGCGTGGAGCCTGCTTGGGGTTCTCTCTTCCTCTCCCTCTCCGCCTTCCTGCTTATGCTCACTCAAGCATGCCCTCTCTCTTTCTCAAATAAATAAACACATCTTAAAAAAAAAAAAAGGCACTGATTTCTGAGTCATTCAGCGTGCTCTTAGCTGTAAGACCTCCAAATAGATTACTTAACTTCTCTGAGCCCCAATGAGGAGGACAGGGAACTTCTTACGGAGAATTTGGACATCATGGATAAAAATGCTCGGGCAGTTACTCACCAAATGTTCTTTAGAGCAGGGCTCGGGATGAGGTGAACAAGGCAAAGCCAGGCAAGGGCAGGGTTAGAGTCTGTCTTTAGTTAATATTGACATTTTATTCGTTGTGCACTTTTTACATTCGTTTCAATTGTATTAAAGTATAATTTATCTGGATTGCTGAGTTTTTGGGTGCTCCTTCAGGTCTGTCCTTCATCCTAGTCCTGGCCCCAGTTTTGAGCATGAACCATCTGTGAGGCACTGTGCTAACCAGTGGACATGCAGTGACATGTCCCTCACGATGCTTTGAGTGGCCTGTGATTGATTTTCCAAGCAAATAGACAGCACACAATAAAGGCACTTGTGATTGTATAGAATAAGAAGTCCTTATACAATAAGACAGGCCAGCTTGAATGACTTAATGCTGCCATCAGAGAATGACCTAGACCCTAGAAATGCTCATGTTCTTTCATTTTCTCACATAGTGGCATGGTCCTCAGGCTTATCCCTTAAAGTCACATTAGCCAGAACTAGGTCAAGTGCCCTAACTTTAAGGGAGTCTGGGAAAAGGGTCAACCTGGCCTTTTTCAGCCTCTATAGAAGGAACTAGATTCTGCCAGTAAGAGAGTATTACGTTAGGCCACAGGACCTTTGTCTGTGCTGTGCTATTTCTTCTGTCTCTCTCTCTCTCACACACACACCCACACCCACATACACAGACATACATACATATATACAAAGACAGACAGACACGCATACACTTTACTCTGTGGCCATAGTATTTAGGGAAGGAAAAACATCTTTTTCTTTTTTCTATTCTTCTCAGTTCTTGCCTGGGACCCCTGTAACAGAAGACAGACCGACAAGATAAAAGCTACCCATTTATTTAATACAAGTTTTAGGTGACAGGGGAGCCCTCATAAGGAAATGAAGGCCTGGAGAAACGGTTAAACCGAATGTTTTTATGCTAGGTTTGATGAATAGTGAAAAGTCATGGGAAGACATGATGACACAAAGGGAGTCAGCTCAGTGCAGTAAACTTGGGGAAGTTTAGCAAGGCCTGTTCATCCAGATTCCTGTCTGCATCCCTGTGTCTTCAGAGATATCATGCTCCTTTCCCCCAGGTACGGGAGAATTTGATGACCTCCTTCAGGGGAGGGTAAGAGAGTCTCTCCAGCACATGCCTTTTCTCAAATTCTTCCAACTAGAAATATTCAGTGCGCCAAGTTTCCCTGTTTGGGAGCAGTGGGTCCCAAACCCTATCGGGATATTTAACAAATTCAGTGAACAAGTATTTGTTTCTTATTTTTCAACGAGTATTTATTGAGTACGAGGGCCAGACTCTGTTCAGCATATAGAGATTAACAGGACAGGTGTGTTCCCTGGTCTCATGGGGTTGATAAGCTGGAGGGCGGGGAGAGGACAGGCATTCAACAAACAATGAGCCTACTAACAGGAAGGAAATTATCAGAAAATAATGTTTGCTGTACAGAGATTTAAAATAGAGAGATGTGGGGCACCTGGGTGGCTCAGTCGGTGAAGCTTTCGACTCTTGACCTCAGCCCAGGTCTTTATCTCAGGGTCATGAGTTCAGATCCTGCGTTGGACTCCACATTGGGTACGGAGCCTACTTAAAGCAAACAGACAATAACAAAAGGAAATACAAAAATGAAATAGGGAGGTGTGCACTAAAAGGCAGCTGAGTTGTCACGGTCGGCTGGCTTCTCCTGGAAAGCCTTTCTAGGAAATTCAGACATACACTGAGATGTGACTAATAGGCAAGTGCCAGCCACAGAAGCATCGGGAGAAGAACAGTCCAGGTAGAAGGAACAGGTGCCATGCAACTATTGGTGGGTTTTGAGCAATAGGCTGCCTTCCCAGTGTACATTATTAAAGGCTCCCCGGCTATAATGTGGAATGTGGAACACGGGGATAGAGAAGGAAGACAGAGACCTCAATTATGAAACCGTTGTGATAGCCCTGGCAAAAGGCACTGGTGGTTGGGACTAGGGTGCTCTGAGCACAGAGGTGTCTAATGCACGTGTCCAGTCGCCTGCAGTGATCCAGAGAACAACAAGGCTGGGTGGGGCTTTTGCTGTGAACTGATTGTAGGGAGGAGGGGAGCAGAAGATCAGGGACGTTTTTCTGTCTTTTCAAGGGAGCTATTACAGCATTCTTTTTTTCATTGTCATTAAAAAAAAAACAAACATAAAATTTGCCATCATAACCATTTTTTTAAGTTTATGGTTCAGTAGGCTTAATATTTGAAACAGATCTCCAGACTTTCCCATCTTTTAAATCTGCAGCTTTATACCCATTAAACAGTAGCTCCCTGGTTCTCCCCCAACACCCCAGCATCTCTGATAGCCACCATTTTACTCTCTGTTTCTATGGGTTTGACTAGTGTAGATCCCTCCAGTAAGTGGAATCATCCAGGGTCTGTCCTTTTGTGACTGGCTCTGTTGGTTCAGTATAACGTCCTCAAGGTTCATCCATGTCTATGATAGCCCATGTCAAAATCTCCTTCCTTCCTTCATTTATTTATTTGGTAGGTGGCAGGTTTAATAAACAAGGGAACTTACTTACGAGGCTTGTTCTAGGTGACAGCAAGATGAGTAGATCTCTTTCCCGGACCACCGAATCTTACACTTATATAGAGGTCTTAACCAATGTTTCGTAGCATGGGTATACCACATTTTCCGTATCCATTCATCCATTGATGGACATTGGGTTCCTTCCACCCCTTGGCTACTGTGAACAATGCTGCTGCGAAACGTGGTGTGCAAATACATTACAGCATACCTTTATTCAGAATGGAATGCTCTAGGAGAAGGGGAATGTTCATGATGCCGGAGAACAGGCAGAAAATTGCAAGACCAGATCCCTTGTGAGCACCAGTCTAAGTGGAGGAGCTGGCTGAATAGGAATGGGGGCAGGGGCGGATGGAAAACCAGGGAGCAGATACATGGGGACGCTGGTACATTTGGTGGCAGGTGGGTGAGGAAATTCCTGTTGGAAAGCTTGTATTTTCTCAATGAAGTGAGAGGTAAGACCATCAGCTTCCAGTGTGTGTGGAGGGGTGGTACATCCAAGGTGTTTCCCCATTAATAGAATGAGTGATTAACAGCAAGTACTTGAAATCAAGTTGATGCATTTCCTTATGTGCCATGCAGACAAAATAAAGCTCAGCTTTGTTGTCAGACAAACGCAGCTCCTATTATAATGGGTGGCATTTCAGAGATAATTCAGCTGTAAGAGATAATAACACATCAATCAGTCAGAAAGCATTTTGCCCGGTGATACCGGCGGTGTAATATGCAAGTGATGGACTGTTCTGGACACAACCAGGAATTCTCTTTTGCTGAAAAACTCCCATTTCTAGCAGAAGCTTAACGTTGATTTTTTTTTCAGCTTCTATTTGGAGAGTCTGTTTATTTCTTTCTTCCCCAGGGGGATAGTGAGATAGATATTGTAAATGGTGCGGGCTTTTTATTGTTTTTGACAGTTATCAAAAAAACACTTTTTTTTTTCTTGAGCTGGGCCATCGACTGAAAAAGAAACCCTTTTGGGATTTCTGAGTCAAGTGTGCTGAAACACATGTGTGATAGTCACTTTCAGGTTTCGGGGAGTCTAACTGCACTGATTAGTGGGGGATTATTATAACCGGTGTGCGTACAGGGACCCATGCTGTCCTCTTTGGGATTGATGTCACCTCAGGAAAAACTGGTCAAGTTTCTGGTGATATAAATCACATCCTTTATTTGCATTTCTGTAGGACCATCAAGAGGGGACCCCCTTATTGGGTCCCCCTTTACGTTCCTTCTGTAATTCTGACTCTGTAACTCACCAGAGGCAGCCACTCTGTAGACCTCAGAAAGGTCTTCTATGCTGTTCCTTTTCTGCTCATGCCTCTTCAAGACCTTCCAGTCCTCCCTTGACTTCCTATCCTCTCACCTCCCTGCCACCCTCATATTCAGTACTCCCCAGTGCATTCTTCCCAGATGCAGCTACCTGAGAAACGCAGCCAGTCCTATCCGCTCACCTTTTTTTTTTTTTTTCACGAATCACTCCAGAAGAATCTTGTTCTCTTTCTGCCCTTAATTCTGGCAAGCAGGGTGCCCCCATTATATAAGGATACCTGGGGAGTAAGAACAACAGAAAACCATCTCAACAAGTCTTCAGGGCTCAGAGAGAACTGAAAGGCACTTCATCCTGTTAGGGATCCAGGACTGGCTTTGTTGGACCACGCAGCGGGACTAAGGTGAGGAGATCGAGGCATACATATGGTTAAGAGAGCCCTGAAGTCTCAGTAATCAATTTAATGTAAAAGTCTATGATACATAAAGTATCCAGAATTTAAATAGTGACAGGCTGTGACAAAGTTGGATTAGGGTAGGGCAGGTGCGGTGAATCATACAAGAGCAGAGTTGGATCGTATTTTTATTCAAAATTTTGATATGGATCCTCATTGGATTTTTGCATTAATTTTTTTTATAAAAACAGCATCCAGATATTATGGCCATAGTATTTAGGGAAGGAAAAACATCTTTTTCTTCTCTTTTTATGCTCCTTGATTACTGAATTTTTGGATGCCCCTTAAGTTTTGTGTCATGAGTGAGTCCCTCACTTGTCTCACCCAGATCCTGGCCCTCCTTGTGTCTGAACTTCTGTATTTCTGCCCTTTTCTCCAATGGCAGCTTCTTCCTACTCATTTCCTAATAACTGATTCGGGTCTTCCGGGCATCATGCCATAGAACACACCTTATTTGAGCTGGAACGCTGGCCAGCCTGTGGGTGGTTGCCTTTGTTCCAGGCAACCTCCCTTGGTCCAATCAGATGTAGTACATGTGAAATCATATCACCCCAAGCTTGGGCTGTTTTACAAAATTAACTATTCAAATAAGCAATTAAGGTTGGCAGTTGCTGTTCAGATCTGTAGACTCAGCTCCAGTATGGGATTTCTTGGCGACGGGGGAATTGTTTCACCAGGGCCCATACATGAATGACACCTGACACAAATCTGATCGGGTGTGCATCTCCCATGGTGCAGATGAGAAAACTGAGCCAGACGGTCAGAATTTGAGCCCGAGTCCACAGATTTCCTTCCTCGGCACTTCAACTTGGGAATAGCTTCACGCAGCGGCTCGCAGGCTGAAGGTTTCTCATACTCCTTATGGTCCTCTAAAGTATTCTTTGTAGATATTTAGGAACTTCCTGAGGGACCTGGTAACGGTCATAATGATGACGACAGTGATGGTAATATGAGCATTGACTGAGTCCCTGCTTCTTCTAGGAGTTCTACATGGGCTATCCAACAGTTCTACGAGATAAACATTGTTACCATTTCATAAAGGGAAAGTGAAGCAGGCGGAAGTGAAGAAATCCGTGTAGGTACATGGAGATCAGGGATTTAAACACGTGCCGTTTGGCTCTGGAGCAAACCCTCTTAACTTCTCTTACATCCTGCTTCTGACAAGCGCAGCCCTTCCCATGAATACATGAAACTAATTTTGTTTTCAGAATCTGGGTTCCAGAAGCGTCTTTTACACATCCATGGCTGTTGGCTTGACATCTGTCTGCAGTTCCTAACTCAAGACAGACTGCCTCTTGCTAGACCCAGAGCCTCTCCAGGGCAGGGTCTGGGTGATGATTACGCTCTCGCTTGTGCAAGCACAGTGCCAGGCACACCAGCAAGCTCTGGGTGAATATTGTTGGAAATGAACTGAAAAGGGATGAGACATGCTGAATAGTGGCCACATCTTAGGAAAAAAATTAAAAACATGGAAAGCCCTCTTTTCGCATAGGCAGCATGGATCAAAGGGATCTAAGGCTTGTTTACAGATTCTGGAAAACCTGCTTCCTAATCTGATCTGAGAACAAACCCGTGAGCTGGGGGCCTTTCCAGAGACAAAGCATGAGAAGGGTGTTTCCCCAGCCTTCCATGGGGTTGGGGGGAACAAAAACCCACACACAAAGTAAACCCAAACAAACTTTTCCCCACAATGTGGCAGAGTATTTCCTTGCAAGTCCCTTAGCACTGTCTTGTGTCTTTGTTTCCTGCTCCTCCAAGTGCATCTCTCCCTTAACCTTCCCCACTCCCCTGCTCCTGGGGGTCAATTACAGCTGACTTTGCAGGCTCCAGCCCCCAAAGCAACAGCCGGGCGCAATGCCTCGGGCCCCATGCCATAAGGTAGTGCGGCTAATTAGCCAGGCTTGGCTGTGCCCTCTGTTTCAGTGTGAAAAGCTTCTTGAAAAACGAGTTTTTGGCATTGGAGTGCATTGCTTTGTACTTTCTGGACGTTTTAAATGTCTCCATTGTGGCGCTAGCCTTCTTACTTCTGTGCAAAAAAAAAAAAAAAAAAAAAAAGAAAGAAAAGATTTTTTTTTTTCCTGATGCTCTGTTTTCAACTGGCCTTTGAAATTTGCTGTGGCTGCCTATACGGAAGTGATGATGATGATGGTGATGACAGCTGCCACTTAGTGAGCACGTGAAATCTACCCAGAGTAGTTATCATCCCTGGATATGCTTATTAAATTCTCGTACAGGTAGGTTTTATTGTTACCCCCATTTTACAGAAGGCTGAGGCTTAGAGAGATTCAGGAACTCACTCAAGAGGATATAGCACCTTCCTCCTATCTTGTTTTCGTTCTAGGTGCCACCAGGTACTTCCCACATCTTATCTATTTTAATCTTCTCATCAGCCTCATGCTCTTGTAGTCTCCATTTCTGGGGCCTGGAGGCTGAAGTTCTGGAAATTTAAGTAGGATGCCATAAGTCACAGGTCGAGTTTGGAAGCAGGATTTGAACCCCAGTAGCCTGATTCTGGAGCTTGTATCCAGTGTCAACGTAAAGCCATGCTTAGACTCTCGAATGATTGTCATGGGCTCAGGGGACGTGGGAGCAAGAGGCAGGCTTGGATCTGACGCTTGGAGCTAGTCTGAGTAGTGTTGGGATGGTTGAAAGGTGATTTAATCTTTGATCTCAGTTTCCCCATCTTTAAAATTGAATAATAGTAAAATACAGTAAAATAAGTAAAAACATCTTGGGATTCTATGAGGCATGGTATGATTAAGCACCGAGACATAATAGCATTCCGTCAAGAGTCGCTATTAGCGTAATTATGAACGCATTAGTTGAAGCTGAGTGATATCCGTGCACAACGGAGCCACCAAATCCAAGTTGAAGGGAAGTTTTCTGAAGAGAAGAAGCAACAGTGATTTACAGCTTCTGTTCTTCCCCTGGTACCTTTCTATTGATTGAGAGGCTGTACGTTGTGATTAATTAAAATCAGTACCTTCAAGCAGATACTATGATGCTTTTTATGAAAGGGGAGACAACAGGACTGCAGGTAGAAGGGGTGTGACTTTCTATTATAGTTTGGGGAGTCCACCGTCTCCCTGTGGGTCACAGAAATAACTTATGTCTCTACAGAACATGAGTCAATAAACATTTAAGGCATTTTCCTGTTTTTTTAAGTACCGAGAGCCCTGATCATGCATCATAACACTGGATGGACATTTTCCAGAAATGCAAAATTATCTTGGTGAGGATTTCACCATTTTCTCATGCTTACAAACACCCCAGATTTGCTCAGGCTGGAAGTGTGCTCAACCAGATGTTTGCTTTGCCAGCCTCCTGTGCAGCTCCATGCGGTCATGTGACAAGTTTTGGAGGAAGAGAAGCAACTGGAGGTTTGCTAGGGGTATCTGCGGAGGTTTTGGATTTCTCCTTGGCAGGGGCCATGGCCAGGTGCTGCTGCCTCTCCTTTCCTGCCCTTTCTTCTCATCTCTTATGGAGCCCTAATGGGTTGCACCGCCAATCCACAACCACATAACCCATTGGCTCTGACGTCATAGAGTCACTGAGTCAGTAACAGGACAGGGTACCTCTGTACCCACATCATGTGAGAAAATTAGTCCCTTATTCATGGGTGCCTCTGCAGTCAGGATACCTCTTATTTACAACCAAAATTCTAACCGAAATAACTTAAAAAGTTATTGAAAATTTTTATTTCACATGTCAAATTGCTGCGTGTGCCTGTGTGTGTGTGTGTGTGTGTGTGTGTGTATGATGTGGCACGTTAGTTTTACCATATATGTTAGCTATTAGATGTTTTGTTAGAGATGACGGGCTATTTTTTTAAAGATTTTTTTAATTTATTTACTTGACAGACAGAGATCACAAGTAGGCAGAGAGGCAGGCAGAGAAAGAGGAGGAAGCAGGCTCCCCGCGGAGCAGAGAGCCTGATGTGGGGCTCGATCCCAGGACCCTAGGATCATGACCTGAGCCAAAAGCAGAGTCTTTAACCCACTGAGCCACCCAGGCACCTCCCCCCCTCCTTTTTTTTTTTTTTTTTGAGATGAAGGGCTATTATCCTGCAACCGCTTGGCATGTCTTTTCTTTTTTAAAATCTTTCCTTTTTCCTCTGAAAGCTGATTTGCCATTTTCAAACAGTGAAAGATATACTAAGAATAACACAAGGTTTGCTTCTTACTCTTAAAGTCTTCAGTCTTCATTTGCACTCTTTGGTTCAGGGGCTTCCTGTGACCAGGAAACTGTTTTCCTAGCAGACATTTGACCCAGGAATCAAAACAAAGTTTTGAAACATAGCTTCACTAAATTTGAGGTGACAAGTTTTTGCTGAAGAATTTCACTTATCAAGAGATGTTGAGGGACAGCTGGGTGGCTCAGTTGGTTAAGTGGCTGCCTTCAGCCCAGATCATGATCGTGGGGGTCCTCAGCAGGGAGGCTGCTTCTCCCTCTGCCCTTCTACCTGCTCTCTCTCTCTCTCTCTTAAATGAATAAATAAAATCTTAAAAAAGAGAGAGAGAGAGATGTTGATACTTCTCAAGAAAGAAAAATGACATAGCTAAGATTCCAACTCTCTCTCAGAGAACTTGGGGAGCACAATGAAATTAAAATGAGGCAGATTGGCATGTGGGCAGGAAAAGTTCAACAGTGATTATGTCGAGTGCATTTTGAGATCAGTTATGTTAGCCCTTTAATGACAGAAGAGAAAATACATATACCCCCAAGTGGCATGTCATATAATTTCTTTGAAGCCTCATGCTCTATCTTACAAATTCATATAAAACTTTCATTGTTTCCCATAATATACTCATGTTGGTTTATATAACATAATGGGGCTCCCATGCAGATCATTGGGTCAAATTAATGATCAGAGAGATGTCTAATGTTTGTCTTACTGGATTGTGCATTACCTGGCATCCAGTTTGAGAAGCCTGGGAGCCATTCTGTAGCCAGAAAGCGAGGATCCAGGGACAAGTTTAGTTGCTTTCAGTTTGAAAAGCCTTTTCCAGGTATCAAAGATCATTCACATGCATTATCCCATTTTGATCTTTATAGAAACCTACCATCGCCACTTGCCAACATGTAGTTTTGACTTTTGTTAATTCCATTAGTAAGAAAACTGAGTCTAATTTCAGCTTTGGGGCTGCGGTTTTGGCTCTTCGTGTTTATCTTTTAGCCCCTCTTACTCTGACTGTCTATTTCTCATTTGTCAATGAGGGTCAGTGATAGAATGGTCTTGGAGGTGGCCTTGCCCCAGTCTGTTGTCCCACAGACTGACTCTCTGTGCTAATAGTCCCAGATCAGAGTTATCACGAGCTGAAGCCTTGCTTTGCACCTAAAGCTGAATGAAATACCCACCCCCCCCCCTTCGTGTACATGGTCACATTTGGTATTCACAATAAATGGGAGAGGTAGATTTTCTAGTGTCCCACTTTGAAGCACGTGGAGACTGAGGCTCAGAGCATTTCTGTAACTTGCCTAATGCCTCACTGCCAGGAAGTGGCCATGCCGGGCCCTGAACTGTGGTTTTCCAGCACCCAAACCCCCAGAGCTTCCCTCTGTAGTTTCCTAGCCAGCCGGACACAGCAGGCAGGCATCCCTGCCCTTGCTCTCCCCATCCTCTGGCCCTGGGACCTGCTTTATCCTGTTGGTGATTGCATGGCTCCTTGGACCCACTAGTCCTTAATTAGATCAATACACAGATGTCCATCCAGTGAATTTATTTCATCACTTCTTTACCTGTAAATAAATTATGAGGAAAGTAGAGAGTTAGGAGGGGGAATCCTTGCAAAAGCCAGGGGGAGAACTATCTAGAGCAATACAGTTATCTATTTGCTGCTCCTGGTCTACAGACTTGCCAGCTTTTATATCTACATATCTGTAGGTATAGATATAGATGGGATTATAGAAGATGGAAAGGAAATGCTTACTTCAGCTTTTAAGAGCGATGTAAGCAATTTTGCATCGCACTCACTCCCCAGGGGTGGTGTGAAAATGTTTCTAGTAAATTAAAGTATAATAAAAGCATTGGCAACATGGCAACTTTTATATTAATTTCTTAATTTTTTCAGGGGCTTAATTATAAATCTCTTGGGGGAAGAGGCAAGGTCTGTGCGATCCTGGGAAAACAGTGTCGCATTCCTAGGCGTGGAGGTCTGAGCCCGTGCGCCGTGACAGGGGCTGTGCGGACGCTGTGAGATGCATGCGCCGCTCCCGGGTAAAGAGTGGTGATGCCCGCCAGAGGAGGACATCAGGCTGGAAGGTCTGGTTGTGCGGTTGAGTGTCAGACAAGTCGTGTGAATGCTTGAATGGCGGTACGTGTCACAGGTATCCCGTCCGTCTCTGCAGTTTGACTGCCTGGGTTTAACGTCTTGCCTCCTCCTCTATATGGAAAACGTTGGTGAACTCCGTCCTCCATAGAGTGGAGCTTATGAGGGTTTTTCTGTCACTTGGGAGTGTGTGAAAAAGCCTGGGTCCTGCTGGCAATGCTGAGCCACCAAACCAGCTTGGGACCATCTCCTGCCCGACCTCTAGTCAAGGAAACAGGAGCTGCCCTTGCAGATGAAGCCACTGCCCTGCAGGTTATGTTCTTTGCACCCTAAAGCATCCTCAGTCTTAGTGACTCAATCGAGAGTGGTACAGCAGGTCACCGAACGCCAGGTTCGCTGAGTCATGGACTGTCCATGCCGGGCAGGATGTCGGGGCTTTCCAGCGAATCTGCAACATTACCTCTTCTTCTTCACCTATAAATATGTTGTGAGGAAAATGGAAGTTGGAGGGGGGACTTGTTGAAAAATTCAGGGGAAAATATCCAGAGTGATACGATGATCTGTTTCCCAAGCAAAGCTGGACAGATCCCAGTAACTGACTTTCTTTGAGTTTTCCTTCTCTAGACCTGGGAATTTTCCGGGTACCTGTTAGGATAGGTTACTGCTATTATCTTCTGTTAGGCATAGATTCTAGATTCATGTCTTGCCTCTGCACTCTTGTGTGGTTTTAAACACATAATCCTCTTTTATTTTAATCCTATTTTTTTTTCTCTTGCCTCTCTCCATTTCTGGGCTGTGTACTACTTATGAGTAGAGAATATATCTTCTTCTTTTTCTTCTTCTTATCATTTTTTTAGTGTCTGGCATGTAGTAAACACTCAGTTAGATATAAATAAATGAATCAAAGAGTGAACCAGTATGTGTCCCTGGTTCCATGATAGGTTGGTAGATGCTAATCACACACACACACACACACAGACACACACACACACACACAGACACAGTTCCATATTTTAAAAATAAGTGTACGATACATTGGGTGGGAAAGAGTACATAGAGCTTTTTGCAACTACTTCTGGTATTTGCAAGGTTTTTTTCTTCAACACCTTTATTTTTTTTTAAGATTTTATTTATTCGTTTGACAGAGAAAGGGGCACCTGGGGGAACTGCAGGCAAAGGGAGAGGAGAAGCAGGCTCCCTGCAGGGAGCCCAACCCAGGGCCTGGTCCTAGGACCCCGGGATCATGACCTAAGCCAAGCAGCCATTTAACCAACGGAGCCACCCAGGTGCCCTCAACAGGTATTGAGTAGTAGGTAATATATTACTACATACTACATATATTACTACATACAATATATTACAATACGTAATATTACTCAATAGGTAATATATAATGAATGTGAATCATAAATCCATAGCAGGATGGTATAGAATGAAGCAGTTGCCAAACTCACTGGACCAAATAAATCTTTTTTTTTTTTTCTTTTCTTTTTTTTTTTTTCTTAAATCCCTGGGGCACCTGCGTGGCTCAGTTGGCTAAGCATTCAACTCTTGACTTCAGCTCAGGTCACAATCTCAGGGTCATGGTCTCAGGGTTGTGAGATTGAGCCCATGTCAAGCCCTGCATTGGGCTCCGTGTTCAGCAGGGAGTCTGCTGGAGATGCGTCTCTCCCTCCTCCTCCGGCCCTCTTCCAGCTCACATGCTCTCTCTCTCTCTCAAATATATAATTAAATATATTTTTAAAAGACTTTATTCATTTTTTTGACGGAGAAAGACACAGCGGGAGAGGGAACACCGGTGGGAGGAGTGAGAGAGGGAGAACAGGCTTCCCACTGGGATCGGATGTAGGACTCAATCCCATGACCCTGAGGTCATGATCTGAGCTGAAGGCAGACGCTTAACGACTGAGCCACCCAGGTGCCCCTCAAATATATAAATAAATATTTAAAAGTAAAAGAAAGCCTTGTGGGAACTCACTTTAAGGGACATATTTAGTTCAAATTTCTAAACTTTTATTTAATTTTTTTTAAAGATTTTATTTATTTATTTGACAGACAGAGATCACAGTAGACAGAGAGGCAGGCAGAGAGAGAGGAGGAAGCAGGATCCCCTCTGAGCAGAGAGCCCGATGCGGGGCTCGATCCCAGGACCCCGGGATCATGACCTGAGCCAAAGGCAGAGGCTTTAACCCACTGAGCCACCCAGATGCCCCTATTTATTTATTTTTTTAATTTGAAACATTTTTCTGTTTATTCAAGTCCAGTCAATACGACCTATATATTCCTTCCAGAATCACCAGTTTTTGATATTTTACCGTATTTGTTCATTCTGTCCCTCCATCCCTTCTCTTTTCAAATTCTTTGTGGGCATCTTTTCCTGACTATAAAGAGGATCATCTTCTGGATGCCACTGGAAAGCTGCCCTGCTTGCCTCTGAGAAAATAACTGGATATGCCGGAGGGCAGATGGTTGGATGTAGTGCACTTTCTTTGTCGATGACTTCTTAAATCTCACCCTAGCAGAACTCTGGAATTTCGAAAAGAGCAGGGACCTGAAAAGGCATCTTCCCCAAACTCTGCTCACCTGCCCATCCCTCCTGCATTCCGTATACTTATCTTATGCCTCTGGATGCCATTTAGTATTTTTCCCAGGGTCGTTGAGTCAATTCTAAGTGCTGTGGAACTTGCGAACGAAGCCTTGTGGAGAGTCGGCCCTCTTCTTGGGCACTGTCCAAACCGTCTATTAGCTGCTTCCATTTATCCAAACCTCATGTGGGTGTAGGAAGTCTAATTGGAGGAGCTCACTAAGAGAACTGCATCTTCGTAGAGGGCTGGAGTGCTTTGCCCACTCTTGATTACCCATGATCATAAAAATGCGAACTTGGCCCTTGTCACCCACGGATGCACTGAGCCATGGAACAGTCACGTGAGGAAGAGTCTTGGGGATCACTTGGCTCAGCCTGTTTTTTTAGCCAAGGAACCAGTGAACGAGAGTGAGGAAAAACTTGCCCAAGGTCTTGTAACTGCCATGGTTTCTGATTCAGGGCCCCATCATTTCCCAAGCTGCTGAGATGATCTCAGAAGAGTAATGGAGACCTTTCAAGACACAGGCACTCACACGCACAAGTGCACACCTACACGTGTACACAGGTACCCAGCTCTACATACAACCACACCCATAGATGGAGTGTCTGCTTCATCCAGTTATTAGTCACGATTGGAGGGTATGTGACCGCCCGTTCACGATCTAGGAACGTGAACTCGCTCGTAGAAACTCATCCGCATACTTGAGCTTGCTTTCCACACCCCCTTACTCTTACTGCAGCCCGCGGAGGGGACAGGATAAGGATAACTAGCATAAGGCTGCTGGGATGGCTGTGTGGTCGATGAAATGGCAGAAGACATGTAGAAATACAGCTCTCCCGAGAGGGTAGCTCACAGTAATCATGTTTTATCCAGGTCAAAACTGAAATGCTTATGGTGGCTAGAAAGAGACCCCAAAGGAAACTTGAATTTTACTAAGCATCAGCTATACACTCTGCCCATGCATGATCTTATTTAATCTTCCTAATGGCCATATTACTAGTTATTAAAAAAAAAAAAGTATGGAGAGGCTATACTTAAGCCTGAATCTCACAGCCAGGAAATGGTGAAACCAAGACTCAAATGAGAGTCCAGAGATCATCCTCCTTCTTCTCCTTCTTCTTCTTCTTCCTCTTCCTCCTCCTCCTCCTTCCCTCCCCCTCCCCCTCCCCCTCTTCCTCCTTCTCCTCCTCCTCCTTCCCTCCCCCTCCCCCTC
>PISX010032752.1:0-15860 GCA_004024625.1 Mellivora capensis | reverse complement strand
GGTGGGTATTATAGAGGGCACGCATTGCATGGAGCACTGGGTGTGGTGCAAAAACTATGAATTCTGTTACGCTGAAAAAAAATTAAAAAAAATAACGCTTTTGCTTATTGCCCACTGACCAAGACTTAAGTCACACGTACCATATGATTGGAGGCTGGGAATATAATCATTCATCTTTTCATCCTGCAATGTGCCCAGCTAAAAAATTGATTTCTGTTTCTTTGGAGAATGCATATTAGATTAAGCAAAAAATCTCTGCTGCAGGCAGGTTATTTCTGTCCTCATTTGCAGACAGAAAACAGAGGTGTAGAGTCACATAGCTGAGTGGCAGAGAACGCCATCAGTCTATGTACCTTTCATTTCATATTATGTCCCATTAGAAAATCAATACATGAAAATAAAATCCAAACACGCTCACAGGAAATTCATATATAATTACGGACAGCTTATTATTAAATGAGATTTGACAGATGAGAAAGTATCTACCAGAAGAACAGAACTAAGAGGCATACCGGACAAACAGAACAACAGTCACAAGTATTTCTCTTGTTTTTGCCTTTTCTTGAATTCATTTTTTAACATAATTTATACAATAGTATTATTTCTTTTTAAATTTTTTTATATTTATTTGAGAAAGAGAGAGAAAGAACAAGCAGGGGGGAAGGGCAGAAGGAAAGGGAGAAGCAGACTTGCCACTGAACAGGGAGCCTGACGTGGGACTCAATTCCAGGACACTGGGATCATGACTTGAGCCGAAGGCAGCCGCTTAACCCACTGAGCCACCCAGGCACCCCACAGGCATAGTATTCTGTATATGGTTTCTTTCATGCAAACTAATGTCTGTATGATTCATTCATGTTGTTGTATATAGCAGTAGTTTTCCCCTTTTCATTGCTGAGTATTATTCCATCCAATGGAAACACTAGCATTTATTAATCCATTCTTTTTGGTGGTTTTTTTTTTTTAAGATTTTATTTATTTATATGACAAACAGAGATCACAAGTAGGTGGAGAGGCAGGCAGAGAGAGGGGAGGAAGCAGGCTCCCTGCTGATCAGAGAGCTCGATACAGGGCTCGATCCCAGGACCCTGGGATCATGAGCTGAGCTGAAGGCAGAGGCTTTAACCCACTGAGCCACCCAGGCGCCCCGAATCCATTCTCCTTTTGATAGATACACACATTTATTCCAGGTTCTGACTATTATGAGGAAAGTTCTTACAAACATTCTTCTACGTGTCTTTAATATACACAATCACTTATTTCTTTTGGGTATTAACTAGGAGCAGAATTGCTGGGTTATAGGATAGACAGATGCTTCACTTTAATAGACACTGCCAAAGGCTTTTTAGAAGGGTTTGTACCAACTTACACAATCTACAATTTACACTCTCCCCAGCAGTCTATTAGTTCTGGTCACTGCCTCACCAGCACTTACACTGTTAGTCTGTTACATTTTAGCCATTCTGTTATGCAGTGGCATCTCGCTGTGGTTTCCATGTAAACTTTACACTCATTTATTTCTTACCATACCATGCCACACATCCTTTATTACCACAGAATCATACTTTATTTTTTAAATGATTTTTTATAGATTATCATACTCTGCTGGAATGAAGCATTATAAATTCCAAAAACAGTACTAACCCGAAACAGGTCAGTTTGGGGACGTTCTAGGTCAGTTCTTTTCTATTATAGGTGGTAATTTCTGTCATAAATTTAGAAAAAGATGGGAGAAAATGCCAAGAGTGTGTGGAATTATGGAAGTCAAAGGAAGAGAATCCTTCAAACAGAAAAGAATGGTCAACAGATACACCAGCAGAAGGTCAACTAAGGTAGGGATGCCTGGGTGGCTCAGTTGTTTGAGCATCTGACTCTTGGTTTTGGCTCAGGTCACGATTGCAGAGTCCTGGGATCAAGCCCCTGTATCAGGCTCCGCACTCAGCTGGGAGTCTGCTTAAGGCGTTTCTCTCTCCCTTTCCCTCTACCCATCCCCCTACCCGCCTCCACTCAGGTTTGCCCTGGTGTGTTCTGAGATAAATAAATAAATAAAACAAGTTTCAAAAAAAAGTTTAAAAAACAAAGGTGAGATCAGGTGAAGACCTGAATGTGTATTAGTCATTAGGACTAGGCAAGAGCAGGTTCGGTGGCATGGAGGAACCTAAAGGGAGGTCACAGTGAACAGATAGGTGAATGGGACAAAAAGGATGGAACCAGCAACTGGAGACAATCCTTCAACGAGCTCATCCAGGCAGGCAAGTGGACAACAGAGTAGTAGCTAACCAGGAACACAGGTTCAGTAAAGCCTTTTTTTTTTTTAAAATAGAAAAGAATTAAGATTGTTTAAACACTGGTGGAAAGGAGTCAGTAGAGAAGAAACAAAGGTCTGAGAGCAAACCCCGAAAGGGAGAGATGGTGTGGCACCCACTTGGAACTGCAGGGGTTAGCAGCTGACAGGAAGAGGGACAGCTCTCCCACTGGGACAGAAGGGAATGAGGAAAGAAAGGTAAGGACGCAGGTATACTTATAGAAGGTGGAAGGGCCGTGCACGGATGAACTACCCTCCCCCCAGGGCTGCCATCTTCCCTTTGAAATAACAGGTGAGATTATCTGGTAAGAGTCAAGTGAGAGAGGGAAAACCCCAGTGTAGAGGAGGTTTTAAGATAGGCTCGGTGTAGAAAAAAGAAGCAAGAATCTACAGGTTCCCTAAGCAGAGAGTTTTTAAAAAGCAGAGTCAGGAATTAAACCTTTGAGAACATGAAACATGATTAGGATCTGTAGATGAACAGAAATGACAAAATCAGGCAATGAGTGGTCAATGGACTAGTGAGAGCCGACAGGATCGGGATAATGTGGACCACAGGTTATCATGGGAGGAAAATGTCCTAGAAAGAAAAGGAAAAGGCACATCAGTATCTTAGGAGTAAGGAGACTAAAGACCGAGAAAGGTCCTTATTTCTGATGAGAGGGCATTAATGAATGGTGTCAAAAGGACAGTAAGGACAGATGACAGCTAGCTAGATGACAATCAGTGAGCAAGTGGAGCAGTGATGAATACAACAACTATCGTAAAGCCAGTGAGATGAATAAAAACACAAGGGGCAAGCCATTTCAAACACAATGTTTTAAAGCTGGAAAAAAAACCTATACATTTTTTAAAATTGTGGCAAAAAAAAAAGAAGGATAAATACCTGGAAAACGGTTTGGGGAAAGTTAACTCTCATGGAAGATATAAGCTTAGGAGTCCAAGAAGGATGGCAGCTCTCACAGAAGTGGGAGAAACACGAGAAGGTGTATATAATGAAGACTCAGACCAAGTCCAGGAAACTTTCTCACACCAAGTCAGTGAAGCCTGCTCATGGTGTACTAGGTCTCAATCTATGAAAAGAAAATGCCTGACTATTTTAGAGAAAAGACCTGGCTACTTGAGGTTAAAATCTTGAAGAGCTACTCAACAAGGTGCACAGTTCATAGATAAGTGGCTGGATAGCTCATTGAAGTTGGATGGCATGATTCATAGAGGGTCCGGCTTACCTGATTCTTCATCTCCCTGTAAAGCTGGGCACAAGAATGAACAAAATAAGCTGGGGCCAGAGTCAGGAAAACTAGTGATTCGCTCCACTCAGGGGAATGCCTTGCTTCTTGGGGTGCATGATGGAAGATCAGTGGAGAAAGCAACCTGGTGATATGATGAGGGCAAAACTGAAGTCTCAGGAACTGGGTGAAGCAGAGGCCTGTTTGTGGGGAGAAACTGGGCTTGAGGGAATAAAAAAACAAGGAAAGTAGGAACATGTAATATCCACAGGGGAGGGGATAGAGCGGGCAATCATAATTTTTCTGGGGAGGAATAGAAAGGCAAAAAAGGATCATCTAAGGGCAGTAACAGCAGAAGTATACATTGGTCTGGTTTTATAAAACATGCACACACCATCACCAAGATTCTTGAGCCTGCTTAGTGAGTGAGGACTGCCCACCGAGTCAAGTCTTTCCTCTTGCACTACAGGCCAGTGTTTCGTGAACTGTCCTAACCAAACCCATGGCAAGAAATACATTTGTTGTCATAATACACACACCTGAAACAGAAGTTGCACAAAATAATTACCCTTACTACATATGATAAAACATAAAGATCAAATATTATGTTCCCATGATGCAAATATACTTAAAATTCTAAAATAAATAATATAAAAATTAAAAAAATATTTTTAGAGAAAGGTGACCTTTCTTGTTCATAAATTAATTCCAGTCTGAAAAACACAAAGACAATGCTATGTACTTATCACGTTCACTATAGAGTCTTTTATTCTTTTGTTTTAAATTGGGTCAGGTGGAAAACCCTAGTTGAAACAATAAGTTGGTGTGAATGGCATTAATAGTACTACATTCTTTCTACTTTGCAATGGAAATTCTCTGGTCTTAATACAAAATGATGATAAGCAATGTCATATAATCATTCTTCACAGTAAATGAAGAACTAAACCATAAAAATCCATTTTCTTGACAAATTAAAAGCATGGTACAACTTATAATATCAGTGATCCCATCACTTTGGACTGTGATATCTGTACCAGACTACGGCCACCTTATCAGCATTAATGAAACATCCCATAATGGTATAGAATGGAGGTATATCATCACTAAGAGATGAAATTATAATTTTCAGCTGATTTATCATAAAAAAATCATAAACATAACATCCATGCATTCTACTTTTTTAGTATTTTATTTATTGAGACAGAGAGCATGAGCATGGGACGGGGAGGGGCAGACAAAAAAGGGAGAAGCAGGCTCTCTGCTGAGCAGGGAATCAATCCCAGGACCCTGAGATCATGACCTAAGCCGAAGGCAGGCACCTAACCAACTGAGCCACCCAGGGGCCCCTCATCCATGCATTCTAGATGAATATTTTTTCCCAAGAGGCATATAGCCATTTCTGTTTTGAAACTAAATTAAACAACAATGAATCTTTATCAGGAATGGTCCTTGAATAAAAAGGAAACTGAGATAATTTTACTTTTTTTGTCTTTGAAAATATTTGAAAAGGCTTACTGAAAAACCCAGTACACTATGTTTCTAAAAGTCTAAAAAGACTAGAAATACTATGTTTCTAAAAGTCTAAAAATAAAAGATTTTTAGCTTTCATCAGCAACATTAATACAAATACAAAGACATTAATACAAAAACCTGTCATTATAGTCAGGTTTTGCACATTTGATAAACCTGTATTTTAAATAATTTTCATTAAAAGTCTTAGGCTCTTTCTCAATTCACTATTTTCTCAACATTTTAATTTTTTTATTTTTTAAAGATTTTATTTATTCATTTGACAGAGATCACAAGCAGACAGAGAGGCAGGCAGAGAGAGGAAAGCAGGCTCCCTGCTGAGCAGAGTCCGACTCGGGCTCGATCCAGTTCCCTGGGATCATGACCTGAGCTGAAGGCAGAGGCTTAACCCCCTGAGCCACCCAAGCACCCCTTCTCAACATTTTTATACTTCCAAATGCAGCTATTGAACGTGTTTCTGGATCCTTACTTCATGCTTTCTTCTTCTAATAGCTAAACAATAAATTTTACAGGCAAATTGATCTAATTTGCTTTTAAATTACAATTATTAGGGCACCTGGGTGGCTCAGTTGGTTAAAGGTCTGCCTTGGAGTCAGGTCATGACCCCGAGGTCCTGGAATCAAGCCTTGGAGCAGGGAGCCTGCTTCTCCGTCTCCCTCTGCCCTTCTGCCCTTCTGCCCTTCTGCCCTTCTGCCCTGCTCCTGCACTCTCTCTCTCTTGATTAGACAGCAGGTCACCACTTTCACCCACAGCCAAGACGATTTTGTGACATTTTGCTTGACCTTGAATTATGTTAATTAAATTGAACTATGCAATGATAACCACTGCATTGTAATCATGTGCAAATGGACCATCACTTTAATTCACATAATGTTGCTCTTTTGTTCCTTGTTAGCCCTTACAGTGGAAGTAGGGACCTGGGAAAGGGGAGTTTGCAGTAAACACTGCTGCAGAGCAGGCTGGGGCCTTTCCTCGCAGGTCCTATTATCACTGGCTTTAATAGACTCTATAGAGTATCAAAGAATACAGATAAATATTTAAATATAAAATTATGCTTCATATTGCTAAGTAACCAATTCAAACATATCCTAGATAGCTGGAGATTTTTGTTTTTTTCACTCCAGTGGAAAAAAGAAAGAAAACAACAACAACAACAACAACAAACCACATCTCTTTTAAGTTGCTGCAAGAATAACACACACTCACCTGTCTGTCTTAATTTTAATATCCACGCAGAAAAAAACCCACACATATGCCATTTCTATCAATTTAAACTTTGAAGGAAGACTAGTAATTTTCTTCCATGTTCTCTGTCGTAAACATTTATCACTGCTATAAAAACTTTGAAAGTCAGAAATCTAACTTAAAAAAAACAGCATAAATAATAACCTTTAACTAATATAAGTGGCTTAATATTGCCTAAACTGAATGCTAAAAAGTCTGTTTTCAGGATGCTACCCAGGATTCTAAGACTTCTAAGGAAAAAAATATTGAATTTCCTTCTCAAAAACAGGGGGTACAAGAGAAACATCTGGAACAGCCAGATGTGAAGTCAGTCCTTTACATTTCCTTCTCTTGTATCACCATCATTCACTTAATCCTTCAATCTTACAACCTCCTATAATGCCCATAAAGTGAAGAAAAACTTCATGTTTTCTTTTCCTTAGGATAAAAATTACTCATTTAAGTCAGAGAGAAAAAAGACAAAAAAGATTCCATCCTGTCTAACCCTCTGGGAACCAGTGCAGGACACTCCTTCAAGTTTTAGTCTTTTTTTTTTTTTTTTCATTTAGTTTTCAATGTCCCCACTTTCAGGAGCATTGAATACTGAAAAATATTTCAAACATTTTTTATTAATTATTTTTATTAACATATATTGTATTATTAGCCCCAGGGGTACAGGTCTGTGAATCATCAGGCTTACACAAGTCACAGCACTCACCATAGCACATACCTTCCCCAATGTCCATAACCTGACCACCCTCTCCCTAACCTCAAACATATTTTTGATCCTGACATTGTACAAGTTAGTCTATTCCTCAGTTTCCAAAACAATAAAGGGAATATTTTCCACCTACTCTATATGAGAAATGGGAGGATGAATTTAAAAATTTTCATTCGTTTTCAGCAGGAGGTGCAACTTTGAAGAACTTTTATTTTTACTTTTATTTAAAATCACTAGCCAACATATAGTAAGTACATCATTAATCTCAGATGTAGTGAAGAACTTTTTTTAATTTTTATTTTTTATATTTATTTATTTATTTATCTGTCATAGAGAGAGAGAGAGAGAGAGAGAGAGCGCGTGCGCACAAGCAGGCAGAGTGGCATGCAGAGGCAGAGAGAGAAGCAGGCTCCCTGCTGAGCAAGAAACCTGATGTGGGACTTGATCCCAGGACTCTGGGATCATGACCTGAACCAAAGGCAGCGGCTTAACCAACCGAGCCACCTAGGTGTCCCAGGAACTTTTTTTTTTTTAAACTAAACTTACAGATCTAAGTACTTAAAAAAACATCCCCTATGATAGGATCAACCAAATGTGGCCCACCACCTGTTTTTATATAGCCCCTGAGCAGACTGGTTTTTATTTTTTTAATGGTTGAAAAAATAATCAAAAAGTATAATATTCTGTGACATGTGAAAATAATGAGAAATTCAAATTTCAGTGTCCACAAATAAACTTTAACTAGAACACAGCCCATGCTCTTTCATTGAAGTACGACACGGCTCTTCCAGCAGGACTGAGGGCTAATAGAGATGGATGGTCCACAGAGTCTAAAATATTTACTCTCTAGCCCTTTACAGAAAGTTTGCCACTCCCTGCCTTAGGAGACCATACATTTATTTGAGTAATACTACAAATTAGGAAAACATTTTTGAAAGTCCATTTTTGAAAATGCTTTCAAAGCTGTAACATATTCTTTTGACTCTTCTCAATGGTGGCAAACCTTCACTCTTTGATTATGAGTATGAATTCTGGAGATGGTTAAGCTACCTGGAGCCAAAGTTGAGTAAGACTGGTTATCAAGATGAATCAACCAACAAACATGTATTAATAATCTATATATTTACCGGAATCGAAGATCTCTTCTGGAAAAAAGCATTCTCTGACTTCCAATCAAGGGAGGGTATAGTCATTTGTTTTCATAGCTTTGATTCAAGATAAATAGGCTGTATATGCATGGAAATTGAAAGTACAGAGGAGGGGGACACCTGGCAGCTCAGTCAGTTTAGTGTCGGACCCTTCATCTCAGCTCAGGTCTTGATCTCAGTCCTGAGTCCAACAACAACAAAAAGAAAGTACAGAGGAGGAAAATAAAACTAGAAGATCTACTTTCTTGTGTGGCTGGGAATATGCTATGAAGTGTTTTTTTTTTTTACAAAGAGGAACTCCAATAATATTTCGGGCAATACACTTTTGGAATAAATGAGTGACTCCCAAGTAAAATTTTATTTTATTTTTATAATTTATTTTGAAGTAATTTCTACACCCAACATGGGGCCTGAACTCACAACCCTGAGATTAAGAGTTGCGTGCTCCACCAACTGAACCAGCCAGGCACCCCGCCCTCAAAAAAAGTTTAAAAGAACAGGATTCACTGGGTTGCAAAAGTTGCTTAACCTTTAATTAAAGCCCATCTTATTGATTTATAATCACAAGTTATAAGACAAAATTAGCATCAATCAATCAACCAGTAATCCCTTCCACTCATACAAAGCAAACCATTTATTGCTGGCCCTCTTCTCCTCTAGTTCCATATGCTCTTCCTGAGCAATTTCATCTGCTCTTAAGGCTTCAATTACCACTTACTTGCTAACTCTGAAATCTGAATCACAAATCTCAGCCTCCCTCCTGAGACTGGAGGCTCTGGACCCTCCCCTGGCAACTCCACCTGAAGTGTCCAGAGACACTTCAAACTCAACATGCTCTAAATGAAACAATGCTCTTCCTCCCACATAAAAAACAAACAAACAAAAACCCAAAAAACCAAAAAACAAAAAACAAAAACAGAACAAGTTCCTCTAGCCACAGTATCCCAAGCTAAAAAATGAAGTCATTTACTTTTCTGTTCACCTTCAAAGCCAATCACTTTTTAAGCCCTGTAAAGTCTACATCTTCATTATCCTGTTCTCTCCTCTTCACCTCTGTTACGTTTTTCCCACTCCAGGCCCTTATCCTCTCTTATCTGGGCTATTTCAATACTATTAGCCTTCTAACTTACCTCTCTACGTTTTACTTCTCTCCATCCAATCCAGCCTCTGTTCCATACCGCCACGTTATCTGTCTTCATTACCTAAAATCCCTCACTGGCTCTCCATTGTCTTTAGAATTGAGTCCAAAGTTCGAGCATGATCCACAAGCTCTTCACTGTGTGGCACCAGCAGACTTCTTTTTTCTCTTTCTGAGTCATAACTTTTTACTTACCTACCTCCAGATGTTCTTCTATAACACATCCTGCATTTCAAAGTATTAAAACTACCTTTAATACCACATTCTATAGTGAACAATTTTGCCAAACTGGATAAACCTTCATTATTCCAAATGAGAGGCACTGAAACCCCATGCTTACCTCATTTCTAGCAATTTCAGTGATCCTAACCTGGTTAGCAGTCAGCTCAGAAATTTTCTTTTGCCAGTTTATTTCCAAGCACCATCCCCTTTAGCCCAACCTCTTATCTCCATACACTCTAGCCTTTATTTCTTTTTAAATAGACATTAAGATTTTTTGAAATTAATTAACTGATTGGTTAATTTTTGAGAGAAAGAGAGAGAGAAAGAGTGAGGAGCAGGGGGGGTAGGGAGAGGGAGGGAGAGAGAGAAGCAGACTCCCTGCTGAGCAGGGAGCCCAACATGGGACTCGATCCCAGGAGCCTGGGATCATGACCTGAGCTAAAGGCAGACGCGTAACCAACTGAGCTACTGAGGGGCCCACAGTCTGACCTTTAGTCAATAAACTACAACATATTCCTCACAAATACCATATACTTTCACATAATATTCCTGTTTTCATCCACATCTTCTGTTTCTTTCCCCAACTCAGTTAATTCCTATCCTTTCCTCAAAGCCAGATTCAAATATGGTATCTTCTCTCAATCTTCCTCCTTATCACACATAGAATTATTTCCCCTCATCATTGTCCCCACTGAATTCTATCTCTCTCTCTGTTACAACTCTTATCACACTGAAATTGTAGGGACTTATTTACATGTCTGGTCATTAGCTTCTTGCCACCAGGAGAGCATTTTCTTTTCTTAAATCTAACATTTGTAAAGCTTTGCTTGACCTTCGCTTTGTATCAGTCTCGCTCCTTTGACCATGGACCCATTATTGGGGGACCCAACACATTTAACTTATGGTCTGAGAACAGACATTTTAAACTTCTTATTGAAAAATAACCACCTCTTCTATTATGAAGATAATGCCATAATTGCATTAACTGAGTGACCGAGAGTTTAGAAACAAGAAGAATCCTGTCATTCACCAGGGGGAAAAATGCTCTTATATACAAAGTATAATTAAACTGTAGCTTGGACAAACCTCCATCCACATCTTGCAATAGCAGTTTCTTTTTCTGTCTCTTTCTTTCCTTCTTTTGAAGAAGTTCTTTACAGAACTCTCTTAAACACACATTGGGTTTTATTGTTATTTCACTCACAGAATATGAAAACCATTGGATTTTATTGTTATTTCACTCACAGAATGCAAAAGTTAGGATTAGGATTTCTGGAGTCTGTCTGGTCTGAAGGCTAGCCTTCCTGCCTAAGCTCTTTGATAGGGGATTATTCAACCTCTATATCTCTCAATGAGGACACAGAAATAACAATAACCCTCATGGTGCTGTGGTAAGGACTCAATAAGCTAATGCACGTAAAGAATTTAGAACACTGCCTGGCTCAGAAGGGCTCCCAATAAATGCTAACTGATGTTATCACCAGTTTTAAAAACAGTTTTCTTGCTACTTATTTTAGCCCACTCGGTAGTGTTAACCTCCCAGAAGGAAGGAAATGTATTCTACTCATACACAAATTCGATGGAAGTGCTAAAACTGTGCCTTGGAATATAACAGGTGCTCAATAAATAATGTGACTGTAAGGCTTCAGACCTCCAACATGAACAAACTATAAGTTATAGCAAAATTTATACATGGAGTACCTATTTAAAATAATACTTTAAGTAGTTTCAAAACACCTATCTTCCACTGAACTGCTGAAACGTAAAACTTTTAAAGCAATACAAAAATTGTATTCATTAGGAACTTTACCTCTACTGCATTTGACTTGCTCTTAGTATCCAGTGTTCTAAAATTCTTGTGTATAAGACAGATCATTTACATTACAATTTCCAGGGGCGCCTGGGTGGCTCAGTGGGTTAGGGCCTCTGCCATTGGCTCAGGTAATGATCCCAGGGTCCTGGGATTGAGGCCTGCATTGGGCTCTCTGCTCAGCAGGGAGCCTGCTTCCCTTCCTCTCTCTCTCTGCCTATTTGTGATCTGTCAAATAAATAAATAAAATCTTTAAAAAAAATACAATTTCCAGGTTTAGAAAACTCTCCTTGTCACATCAAAAAAAACCCTAACATTCTTCCTTTATATCTGTATTTTAAAAAATCTATTGCCACAGTCAATATTAAAAAAAAAAAAACCAACGAAAGGCCAAGAGACACACAATTACTACATTTCCTGGTTTCTGCCTGGGAAACTACTTCAGAACACACCTACAAGTATCGTAAAACTCTGCTGGTTACAAACTGCTATTCTCTTTTTTATTTCCATTCTCCCCCTAAAGCCCCACATACATTCATATACCCATAGAAAAGAATGCACATGTCTATAATAAAGGTTGTACAAAAAATACAGCTACATATTAATTTTCTTTTGAAGGACTAAAAATTTACTAAGTTTTTACTAAAAGCAGATGAAAGTCTAGATCTGAAGCAATACTCCCAGCTTACTTTACCAGGTAACTTAAACTATAACTATTTACTTAAAGCAAAAAAGTAGATTATTTGATTGGTACTGAACTTCATGATAAATAATGCAGTAACAATATGTAGATAATATGTTCTATTCTAAAAAAATTTATTGATCAGTTAAAAAATGGACCACACTTCAAACAATAGTGATTTTGTTGGGGGGGCTGGGAGCTTAAACAATTTATTTACTAAGTAAACAGAGATTTAGGACTTTATCTAAAACACTGGAGGTGAATCACTAGCTTCGGGGTAAAGGTTTACAGAATGCCTACTATGCGCCTGGCATTTAGTAGTTGCTTTGCAGAATATGCTTAACGCTGGTGCGCAAATTACAATACCTAACATTTACAGACTACTCTCACTCATCTCCTTTGACCCTCAGAGTACCCCTAGGCATGAACATCCCAGATTTACAGCTAAGGAAACAGAGACCCAGAAAAGTCGATTTGACCGAGGTATCACATCTGTTCTGTGGGTCCTGGCCGAGACTCCAGCCCTTGACTCATTATCTAATCATCATCCGCTACACTCGTTACTCAAAAGTTCTTAGATGTTCCATTGTCCAATTTTAACGTCAAAATCCTACTGGACAACTTTCAATGCTGTGCTCATCAGATTCTATTATGAATCAAAACACACAAAAAGCAGGAATGTTTAAAAGCCCATCGTCTGAGCCTGTCGACGTTCAAGCTCCCTGGCCAGCCCCGGAGGGCTACAGCCCCGCGCTTCCTCCGCGACGGGGCGCTCCCTCTCCCTGCCCTAAGACTGCCCAGCGCCCAACGCCCCCGGTCCCCGAGGTGAGTGGCGGGGACATGCCCCGCCGGGCCCCTCCACAGCCGCTGGGGCCTACGAGCGGGGCTCCCAGGGCTCGTCGTCGCGGGGCTCAGGGTCCGACAACTCGCGCGTCCCTCGGGGCCGGGGAGGAGCTCAGACTGCGGAGCCGACACCTCCGCCGGCCCGCTCCCGCACTGCCAGCCGGGCTCCGGACGCCCAGCGTGCGACGTCCACTGCCTCGAGGGACCGAGGCCCCCGCCTCCGAGCCCGCCCCGGATCGCCCCGCGCCTACCTGCCCTGGGTCTCCACGCCGCCCCCGCGGCCGGGCTGCGAAGCTCTCCGGCTCTCGCTGGAAGCGCCAGATCTCGGCGCTCTCACTCCGGGTTGGCTCCGTCCCGCCCCCGCAGGCCCTGCGAGGGCCCCGCCCCCGGCCGGCAGCGGCCCCACCCCCGCCCGGCAAAGCGCGGTTCTTATTGGCTCCTCTTCTCACCCTTCACGCTAGGGCCCGCCCCCGGCACCGCCCGAAAACCGTCGAGAAGGGAATCGCCCCTGTTGGAGTCAGCCTCTGGGCGAGAACCTTGCCCCAGAAGTTGGTGGCCCGGACTCCGGCCAAGGCCTCTAGCCGAAGTCCCATTGCAGTTGCCGTGCCTGCGGTCCTACTGGCCCCACGGTGATGGGCCTGAATTTTACATGAAGGTTGACTCTTCCTAGTTTAAGCGAAGAATCCAGATGGCACCTCCCTCAAGGAAAGCATGAAATTCTCTCTTGCCACTGCATTTGCAGTCCGGTGCCAACTTGAAACGTAGACAGATGCAAATAACGCTCCGAGCACCTGAGGTTTGAAGTCCCAGAGCAGGGTGCCTTTGATACTCCCAGTGTCTGAGGTCGGCCCCCACGCCCTGTTGTGACACACATGCCTAAGCCCTACGCCTGCAACACGCTCGTACTCAGGTATGTGAGTGGCGCTGTGCCTACTGCGAGCGGCAGCCCAGTTTCACTAAGGCTGCGAGTCGGGATGAGTTGAGCCTGTTTCCCAGGCACTCGCTAAACACCCCAACCCACCTCGTCCCGCCCCATTCCGCCCCACCCCACCCCACCCCGCCCCAGCCTCTTGGGTCTGATGACCAAAATCTTCCCACATCTGTTCGCAGAGAGGTACCAAAATAGAAGACTGCCAGAAAGAGAGGTGTTTGGTTACACATCACAGATGACTGTCACAAGCCAATTTAGCCAAGGCAGTGAAATCTGCATATCCCACACCGTTGTGAAACCGTGAGCTGTGGACAAACAGGAATTACCTTTTATGGGGGGGGGGGAGTAACTACAAGACATTTTAAAAATCATGTCTTGGTGAGGAAATAAATGTCAATATTGTTTGCATAAATTTTGAATGGTGATCTTCATGGATTACCCCTCTCACCTTCCTCAAGTCTTTCTATATTTAGAAAACTCCCCAAACAGTTGTCTAAGACGAAAATTTAAGCTAGAAAGGTATGATTTTACAACTTACTTCAAAATACAAATTGATTTCAGAGTCCAAACTTTGCATTCAAGAAGATTATTTGGCAAAATGACGCCGACTGAATTCCAAGTACCAGATAGGAAACCAAACCTGGCAAGGGTTCTGTGGCTGTAATAAAGGAATTAACATGTATGTATTCTACTGCCCTCTCATGGGTAAGATGGAAATATAACTAATGCTAGTTAATGCCTTTTAAGTTCGAGAATAGAATGTTTAGTTTAGCAATCTGTATTATTTTAATGACATGGAGAACAAAGTAAAATAAAACCAGGTTCTCTAAGGGACTTACAAATATTCAGCAGACAGAAATTCAACCTCAGAAACCAAGGAGAGGATTCTTACACTAGGGCTAGTATAAACACGCTGTCAGGATCACACCCATGCTTACAGCGACCAGTATAGAATGTGGAAACATGCAGGAATTTGCCTTTAATTTTTTTTTCCATTTGAAAAGTCATTACTTTCTGAGATGTTTCACAAAATGTTCTTTTTCAGATTTGTATCCACACATCATTTCACACTGTGAACAACTTGAGAGTAGGAATGAAATCTTATTCTTTATAACTTTGCTGCCTAAATAGAGCCTGATATTTGAGCTGTTTGATCAGTAACTGTTTATTAATAAATCAAATGAACTATCAGCCCAGCCACTAGGTGGCAACACAGTTGTATGTGTAGCGGTATGGTCTAGCTACTAGGAATTCTACCTGGCTGGCCTTGAGTAACAGGCAGGTTTCTAAACAGTCACATGTGTATCTTATTTTGGTAAGTGGAATTATTTAAAATGTACAAGGACAGCTGACTATAACTTTATTGCCAAGTACGTCCTTACAACTAAGAACCTTTTGTAAGGTAAATTCTCCTGAAGTGAAATAGCTCGTAAGTATGGATTTTCCATATTGGGCAACATATGTTTTTGTCTAAGAATGCCAGACTTCTGTCATATCCTGTCAAAAGGCTATTTTAATGGTCTACGTGTTTCAAGCAAATTTCATTCTATAAACCAATAGCCAACATCCTCCCAACCACAAGTCATTCGGTCAAATTTTTGCCCTGTTTCAAGTTATTATGAGTAATTAATAGTTTTTAAAGTGGAGCAAAAATACAAGCAACTATGAGCAAATGTTTTGCCTGAAAGTCATGGAGACTCTGGAGTCAGACAAACTTATGTGCCCATTGCTACCACTCAACATATGTGTCCTTGTGCAGGTTATTAACTTCACTAACCTCAGTTTACTCATCTCCCCCAAATGAAGATATTACTATCTACTTCATAAAGTGAACATGATTAAGTGAATAATGTCAGTGGAGGAATATCTAGACGAATAGACGTTCTGGAACCTTCAGTAACTTTCACAGTTCCTTTTCATTGGAAGTTTAGGAATTGATACTAATCTCTGTGTGATGTATTATAGACCTCCATCCATGTTGCCCATCTTGATATACGTGGGTAAGGAATAGAGGAATATTATAACAGGGTTTTCTGGAAATGTTTCCCCCTCAAAAGCATGAGCAGGAGAAATGAGAACT
>PISX010032751.1:0-15865 GCA_004024625.1 Mellivora capensis | reverse complement strand
TCTCAATGTGGTTTTCATTTGAATCTCCCTGATGGCTAGTGATCATGAACATTTTTTCATGTGTCTATTTGCTATACTTTCTAAAGAGCAGGTTCAAGTCCCTGGACAGCTGTGGTGAACAGATCCTTTGTTTTACCAGGAAGGGGAATGATCCAGAATTTACTAAATTCAGAATTGCCTCTCTAGATCAGGGCCAATCCTTGAGTTAAGCTACAGAATCTCAAGTCTTTGAGTCCCAGCTTTGCTCTACTTCTCTGAGGTTGAGAGAATTTATAAAGTTGAAAAGCAGACCGTTAGCCCACAATAAATACCCTGATAATACTCCTTGGCATGCCTTTCATCATGAGGTTATCTTTTCCCCTAAGAAGGGAAAAGTTTTCCAAAGGCAGGCTGGAGAGAGATGTTATTTGGTAGAGTTCTCGCAGGTGAAAGAAGGACTGGCTGTGAGCTGTCTTTGAGAAGAATGAATACACTGTGTTATCTTCCCCTGCTGCTTGCTTGTCCTTGCAGATACCTTGACTACGAACAATAGTTTCAATAAGGAAGACAGAATGAGTTCGGACAGGAAAGTTGGGAACTATGACAGGCAGGAGAAGAATGAAGCCAAACAGCATGGAGATGTGTCATCACCACTGGGTTTTACCTTGCTCTACATTCAGTTACTTATTTTTTTTCAAAGTGCTAGGCACTTACTCAAGAAACAGCATATACATTCTGACTTTGAAGTAACAGATGAACTTTCAGCTGCAATGTATGAAAATAAGTTTCATTATTCTCTTCCCACACCATGAGGTCGTTAATACATCCATCCATTCAAGAGTCATTTATTGAGAGCTCACTACATGCAGTATAGTACTTCTGGTTACCAACCACTTGTTTCCTAGAAATTTTGTAGGAGGAAATGATTTATCTTTTTTTTTTTAAAAACAATTTTCTTTTACTTTAAAATTTGTTTTGGTTTTATGACTCATGCTAAAGGCTTTAAGACAGAAATCTCTAATGAATAAAAATGTGGTGATATTTATGATAAGTTTTACAGCTTTTTAGATCTGTATTTCAGTAGACTTACAAAGGCATTGCCTTATTCACTATTTATGATATTGTTTTGTTATTGCACACCAATGACGTGTAAGAAGATACTGATTGATGCTACTTGTTACCCAGAAGTGAAGGTAATAGACTTCTGTGCACTTATCCTCTTACATAACTAGCAGCACTTATAGCAATTGAATACTTATATGTCTTAGCATGAATTTTGTGCCTATTATTATTTATTGTATAGTGCTACTGTAACACTTGCATAAAGTCACAGGCACAAATATAGGAAATGGGATAGAAAAAGGAGACTGTGGGTCAAAGAAGAAGCCTCGAGATAGGACAGAAAGTTACTGACAAAAACATAGAAGGAAGACACATTATTGGTTGAGTCGTAGGAGGAGGAGAAAGAAAACTATGACCTTCAGTGAAGGGAATTATGAATGCTACCTTTCTGATGGGTACAATGAAAGGAATGGAGGTAATTAGAGCCTCCAGTGGAGGGGAAGAATGGCAAGCAAAAGTTGACCTGTGCCCTTCCAGTTCCTGGAGAAGAAAAACATAAAAACATGAGTAATCAAAGCTAAGTAACAATAAAAACTAAGTCAGTATTAGTAAAAAGGAAAGACATTGATAGGGTGTGGGGCTTGGAGAGGGTTATCTTGGCCACCACCATGGCTTAGTGGAAAGAGTGTGTCAGTTACCTGGTGAAGATTTGGCTAACACAGATGTGGGAGGTGATTGAAGGTATAATTTGCAATGATGCCCCAGAAAACCTGGGAGGCTGAACACAGGAATACACAGGTTTTGTGTGTCTGCTGGGGTAAGGAAGAATGAATCTCTATTTGTAGCTAAGGAGAGTAGGCTTATGCACTAAAGTGAGCTATGAAGTTTTAGCATCTATGTGGAGACCATCACTTAGTGTCTGATTTCTATGATAATTTGGAATTCTAATTAAACAAATTAATAAAACTTCCCTAACAAAACTTCCTGGTAGGAGGATTTATCTTCTATTTCCCATCTTTCCCAAGTGCCGAGAAATGGAAATTTCCAACTGGCAGCATTTCATAATTCTGATTACCTGGGGGAATTAGTACAACAAATACAGTGCTTTAGCCTATTCTCAAATCACACATCTCCCTTCCCCTGGACATGTCAATTTCTTGATTTATGGCTAATGAAAGATCAGTTTCACAGAAGACTGAGCCATAGCACAGCCTGTAGGTGAAAAGTCTAATATGAGTTCTTTCAGTCTTCCTACTTTCAAATTCTCAGAAAGTCAGAAAAATAACCTCTTGGTTGAAAGAAACAATGAAATCTCAAGTGAAGCCTATAGCCATCTGAAAAAAAACTCTGGGGACGCCTGGGTGGCTCAGTTGGTTGGACGACTGGCTTCGGCTCAGGTCATGATCCTGGAGTTCCCGGATCGAGTCCCGCATCGGGCTCCCAGCTCCATGGGGAGTCTGCTTCTCCCTCTGACCTTCTCCTTACTCATGCTCTCTCTCACTGTCTCTCTCTCTCTCAAATAAATAAAAAATCTTAAAAAAAATAAAATTAATTGAAAAAAAAAACTCTGTTGTCCTTTCTTCAGAGGTTCATGCTGATCAATGTCTTGGGCACTCTCTTGACTGCTGGAGTCATGGTGCTGGAATGATAATGATAACTCAGCCAATTAGTGCTTGTTTGAACACAATTTAATGAGAGCAGGTACTGTGAAACTCAGAAGCCGAGGAATCCACAGGAAGACCAGTTTGTTGGGGAAGATGGATTCACTCTCAGGAATGTTTGGATTGAGAGAAATACTATGCAGTAACTGTGGAAGACAGAAAAGAAAGTCCATGAGCCCATTCTGAATGGCAGGAGAAGAGAAAAGCAAAGTGGGAAAATGAGAAAAAGAACCACCACTAAATTGAAAAGAAAACCTTCATATAACAAAAACTAGATGCTGAATGACCTTTAGCATGGAAAGATACCATTTCGATGAAACATGAACTGAAAGGATTTTTTCTGAGGGCTAATTTACATTTTTTTTCCTTTTTCAGTTTTCAATGTATTTCAGTAGATGCATGGTTCTGCATGGTTAGCATCTTTGCCTCCCTGAAAAATAAAAACGGTCAGCCTGACACACCTGGATGTAAGTAGTCAGTCATGTGACCTTTGTGAGAGCCATGACTATAGCCAGGTCAAGCCTTATTAGGACAGGGGGCATTTGGGGGCTTACCCTGAGTTGGTGTTTTATGATTTAGTTAATGGAGGGATTTTCCTCCCAGGCTGAGCATGGCTGATGCTGAATTTGCTGCAGGGGAGCAGGACCTTCTGAGAGGTGATGAGGACATTTGTCTGATATAGCCTAATGGTACTTGACTGGAGGACATTTGTGATGGGCAAAATAATAGCTTCTCAAAGATGTCCATCTCTTAATCTGGGAACTGTGCATTATGTTAGTTTATAGATATAAAAAAAGGGATCTTGACATGAGGAGGATTCTGGATTCAAAATCCAGGATTTTGAATCCAGGTTTCAAAAATTATTCTGGATTATCCAGGTGGGTCCAATCTAATCACATGTTTTTGAAAGGTGAGAAACTGTCCTAGCTGGGTCAGAGAGAGATGTCATAGACCAAGGGTCAAAGAGATGTACTGTGAGAAGGACTCATCCCACTGTTGCTAATTTTGAAGGCAGAAGGAGGAGGTTATTTACTAGAAAATGTGGGTGGCCTCTAGAAGCTGGAAGAGGCAAGGAAATGAATTCTCTCTTAGAGCCTGCAGAAAGGAACACAATCTTATTGACAACTTGGTTTTTTCTTTTTTCTTTAAAAATATATACTTTTTGTTATGGAAATATAGTTAACATACCACATCATATTAGTTTCAGGGATACAACATGGTGATTCAACAATTCTATACATTACTCAGTTTTAAATCAGTGTGATGCAGTTTGAACTTCTGACCTCCAGAACTATAGGATAATGCATTTGTTTTGTTTTAAGCTACTAAGTTTTAGGCAATTTATTTTAGTGGCAAAAGAAAACTACTATAATATTGCGCTATGCCAACACTAGCTCTTTATTGTCTATTGCTTGTTTGTGTTATGACTTCTGTCTAAATAATAAATAATAAAGCTGTAATGTTAAACTAGCTCTGCAAGGAAAATCTTGAACATAGAACATGATTTTAAACACTGAATTAAGTAAATAAGTTTTTCAGCAGATATATTAACACATTACTGAGTGTGTTTACTCTTTTTATTCACAGATGTTTGTTGAGCCCCTATTATCAACCAAGTATGTTATCAGGTTCTAGGATTAAAACCTGAATGAAGATAGATTCCACCCTGTCCTCAAGGAGAAGGTTATAAACTTGTTGGGGAAGACTGACTAAAACCAATAATTTCAACGTGTGGTGTGAACAAGTTTGCTTCTCTTCGTGGTCCTCACTACAGGTAATTAGAGTTCATCTTCCTCTGTTGACCTAAGCCAGTTACCACTCCATCCAGTTTCCATCTTCCATAAATCTTTCTAAAGATGTAATCTATTGCCTCTTCCATTTTCTTTTTATTTGTTCCTAAGGGGTTATGTGATTTATCTCCTGTGTATGTATTGACCTCGGTTTTCTTTTAGGAACCTGGCACAGCATGACCCTGCATGATACTTCTGGAAAAAGAAACCATAAAACAGCCCTTTCCTGTGCCCTGTGCTAAAGTAGGAGGAAGGAAATAAACCAGTCAGCTTCCTGAGCTATAGCCTTCATTCCAGGATGTGAGCTAGGTGCACACAGAACTTGCCAAATAATTTAACATTTCTTTCTGGGGTAGTTCTGAATGAGTTGGAACAAATGATGAACAGCAATTCTATAGAAAATAAAATAAGTTAGGCCATAATTTAAAAAATTGTTATCCATTATTTTCTAGAATTGTAAATTCTAAGGGTGTGGAGAGATTAGTTTCTCTTGGTGAAAACATATCTTCCCTCATCAGTGATCAAATTCCTAATTATGAGAGGTACATCAGCACAGGCAAGTGCCTGAACCAAGAATAACTAGATTGGCTCCCGCTACTCTTTTTATTTGTTGGTTCTGCTAACAAAGGAATGATATCAGTCAAAGAGAAAAATACATTTATTACCAAGCAAAAATGTTTGCAAGGTTTAAAGCTGTCAAGTTCTCTGCCTATAAACATCTAGTCAAGTATTTTTGTCCGGAGGGATGGTCTTCAATCCCCTTTCTGTGTTGTTAGGTGATGCCCTTTTCCAAACATGGACCTGATTTATACAGATTAAATAGTGGTTGAATTGGCCAGAAAAAGACCGTGAGAAATGAGCGTACTACTGTAGCTTGTTTCTGTTGGTCCTTTTTTTTAAAAAATTTCATTTCTTTTCAGCATAACAGAATTCATAGTTTTTGCACCACACCCAGTGTTCCATGCAATGCGTGCCCTCCATAATACCCACCACCTGGCTCCCCCAACCTCCCACCCCCCGCCCCTTCAAAACCCTCAGGTTGTTTTTCAGAGTCCATAGTCTCTCATGGTTCATTTTCCCCCCCAATTTCCCTCAACTCCCTTCTCCTCTCCATCTCCCCATGTCCTCCGTGTTATTTGTTATGGTCCTTTCTTTTGATTCTTGACAAAGTAAGGCTCTTGTGGCAAGTCTAGTATCTTTGACTAACTTCTGCCAGAAGAGGGCATTGACTTTTGGAGGGTAGCATGCGGAAGTGGCAGATGAATGACTGAAAGAGTATATCAAGGTGATTCAGGGAGGTGATTTGTGACCATGTGATAAAATGTACAGATGTTAATTGTTCTTCCTCTTCTCACGCACGATTGACTTGCTGTCCTACCCAGCCTGTGTGTGCCTGCTGAGAGCACGTGACAGATGTTACAAATAGGAGGAATGACAGGGTGTAGTGTGAGAACAAAGGCACTGGGAGTGGGCGAGTGACAGATCAGGGGAAGAGCAACCAACAAGCCTGGGCAGAGAAAAGAAGCAATATTCAGGCTAGAAGCACAGACAACCAGAGCCTGAGAATATCACAAAGCCCCGAAGGCAAGGCCATGAATCGGTATGGGATTTCCCTGTCTTCCATCTTGCACATGAAGAAATCATCTCACCCCTTCTGAAGATTCTAGTGTCTAACCTGGAATTCCATTTGGGAAGGAAAAAGCCAGAATTTCTTCTTCACCCTCTAACTGATTTGTTCATGGCATGTTTTATGCTGAAGCAACTTGTCGGGTTTGGCATAGATTACAAGGGTCACACAGGGAGACAGAATTCCTGGGATCCAGCCCTGGTGCACTAAAAATTTAGTATTAGCGGATGAAGAATCTGCAAAGAATACTTAACAGGAAAGAACACTGTGGGATGAGGATTGGAGATAAATCAGGAAAGGGTGGCTTCACAAAAGAGGAGAGTTTTATGCATTGAATTGTGGGCTAACAGGGAAAATAGAATAATGTGTGTGGAGAGATGTACCTACTGGGTTTGCAAACATGGAGCAGCTTTATTAGCATGATATGGAAGGAAGCCAGATTAGGATGGAATTTTCATTAATTAATTCTTGATGTCTGCACAAACTTTTTTGAGTACTTAGTAGGAACTGGACATTATCTTGGGTGTTGGGGATTCATTAGTGAAAAAACAGACATGATTGTTATTTTATGATGTTTTGGGGGAAGGGGGGATAGAAGATAACAATTTACAAAGGCAGAAATGATTTTGGAAAGTTGGAGGGAGAGAAAAGAAGTAATTTCATCTGAGGCATAGTGACTGACCAAAATGGAAACATTAAGAGAATATGAGACAATGAAGGGCCTGATCACAAAGGGCATTATAGACTACGTGGGAAAGGATTAAAATTTCCACCTGCAATGGGAAGACTTTAGAGAGGTTTTTGTATGGGTTGTAATGTTATTTGATTTTGTTTTAAAGAGTATGTAGAGGTGCTGAGACCACAAATATAAACAGCTTCTTAAGATAAGGTACTAGATAGAGTAGTAACTAACACTTATTTAGTTCTTGCCAGGAGCCTGGCAGCATTTTAAGTATTTTTGCCTGCCACTAATTTATTACTTACAATAACTTAATGATGTAGGACCTTTTATTAACCTTACTTTTCTTACAGATTAGGGAACTGAGGCATGGAGAGATGACCCAGAATAAAAGTAAAGTGTTTTGATTTGTTTTTACTTGCTTGCTTGTTGTTGTTGTTGTTGTTTTTTTGGACAGGATAAGTGTAGAGTTTCTATTTTATTTTTTAAATCAAAGTATTTATATTTAGTTAATGCATTTATTGAGATATATGTCTTTGAACATAAATTATTTTATTTTATTTTTTAAAGGTTTTATTTATTTACATAAATTATTTTTAAAAAGGTCTAGAGAGGGAGAGAAACCATGAAAGACTCTGGACTCCAGGAAACAAACTGAGGGTTTCAGAAGGGGAGGATGGGGTAACAGGGTGATGGGTATTAAGGAAGGCACGTGTGGTGATCAGCACTGAGTATAATATGTAACTAATCATTGAACACTACATCAAAAACTAATGATGTATTATATGTTGGCTAATTGAACTTAATAAAGCAAAAAACTAAAAAAAATTAAAAGGCTTAGAAAGTTTAATTATACTATTATTATTCATTTTTTAATTGAAGTATAGATAATATACAATGTTATATTAGTTCAGGGATACTACAAAGTTATTTGACAATTCTATATATTAAGCTATGTTGTATAGTTACCATTTGTCACCATACAATGTTATTACAATATTATTGACCATAGTCTCTATGTTGTAATTTTCATCCCTGTGTGCAGGGGGATGGCAGAGAGAGAGAAGGAGACAGAGACTCTCAAGCAGACTCCACACTGAGCACAGAACCTAACAGAGGGATCTATCACACCACCCTGGGATCATGATCTGAACCAAAATCAAGAGTCAGATGCTTAATCAACTGAGAAACCCAGGCACCCCTGTATGGTTCTGTTTCTGTTTTTTTGTTTGTTTTATTTTTTAGATCCCACATATAGGTGAAGCCATATATATTTTTTTCTCCGTCTTATTTCAGTTGGCATAACATCCTCTGAGTTCCTTCATGTTGTCACAAACAGTAAGATATTCTTTTTTATGGCTGAGTAATATTCCATTATATATATCTATATATCTCCGTATATTTATTCCATAATATATAATTTTTTGGGGGGGGGAGAATCAATATTTTAACATTACTGAGTGTTGGAATCTGTAAACAGGGCACAACTCCATTTATTTAGGTCTTTTTTTTTTTTTTGGTCTCTCAGTGGTATCTTGTAGTTTTCTGTGAACAGATTTCACACATATTTTGTTAAATTTACCTCTAAGTATCTCAAGGCTTTTGATTCTATTTGCACATTGTATTATTTTTATAACTTCAGGTTCTCATTGTCCATTGTTAGGATACAGAAGCAGACTTTTTTTTTTTTAAGATTTTATTTATTTATTTGATAGAGAGAGAGAGCACAAGCAGGGGGAGTAGAAGGCAGAAGGAGAAGCAGGCTCCCAACTGAGCAGGGAGCCTGATGCGGGGCTTGATCCTGGGATTCTGGGATCAAGACCTGAGCCGAAGGCAGATGCTTACCCACTGAGTCACCCAGGTGCCCCCCCTTTTTATAGTGAAAACTGTATTTTTACTGCCTTTTATATTCAACAATGATTACTTAAACTTAAAAAAAAAAGCCTTTATTAACTAAAGGTTACTGAAAAGACAAACCTCTCCAGCCCACTTCATATTCTCTTTCAAACATTTCAGGGCAGAACAATGTTCCAAACTGTAAATGTTCCTTATTAACATTGGCAGTCATGTGCTTAATGAAGAGCTTTGGATCTGATATACAAGCAGCCATAATTAATCTTTCCACTGCAGTTTGGTAATCATCCTTGCTCCGAGATTTGTTTTCTTCACATTTTTTCAAAACTATCTGAAGTATATGTATATCTATCTATCTATCTGTCATCTATCTATATATATATCATCGATGTATCTATCTATCATCTATCACAGTATATCTATATCTATATATCTATATATATATCACATCTTCTTTACCCATTCATCTGTTGATGGACACTTGGGTTGCCTTCATATCTTTGCTTCTGTAAATCATGCTGAAATAAACATATGGTTGCATATATCTTTTTCAGTTAGTATTTTCATTTTCTTTGGGTAAATACCCAAAAAAAAAATAGAATTACTGGGTCATATGGCATTCTGTTTTTAACTTTTTGAGGAATGACCATATTATTTATCACAGTGGTTGCAATAATTTACATTTCTACCACCTGGACATGAGGGTTTCCTTTTTTCCACATCCTTGTCAATACTTGTTATTTCTTGTCTTTTTGTTTTTAGCCATTCTGACAGGCGTGAGGTAATACCTCATTGTGGTTTTGATTTGCATTTTCCTAATCATTAATGATGTTGAGCATCTCTTCATGTCTGGTGGTCATTTGTATGTCTTCTTTGGAAAAATGTCTATTCAGGTCCTCTGCCTATTTTTAAATTGGATTTTATCTTATTTTGTTTGGGTTGTATGAATTCTTGATATATTTTAGATATTAACCCCTTATTATATATATCATCACAAACATCTTCCATTCATTTGTTTTATTGATGGTTTACTTCACTGTGAAAAAGTATTTTATTTTGGTGTAGTCCCAATCATTTATTTTTGCTTTTGCTTTCCTCACCTGAGGAGACAGATCTATAAATATGTTGCTAAAGCTGATGTTCAAGAGGTTACTGCCTATTTTTTTTGAAGGAATTTTATGGTTTCATGTCTCACATTTAGGTCTCTAATCCATTTTGAGTTTGTTTTTTGTTTATGGTGTGAGAAAGCAATCCAGTTTCATTCTTTGCAGATGTCCAGTTCCCCAACCCCATTTAATTGAGGATACTTTTTCCCATTGTATATTTTTGCCTCCTTTGTCATAGATGAGTTGATTATATGATTGTGGGCTTATTTCTTGGCTGTCTATCTTGTTTTATTGATTTATGTGTCTACTTTTTTTTGCCACATACTATGCTGTTTTGATTAGTATAATTTCATAGTATATTGAATCTGGGATAGTGATACCTCCAGGTTTGTTCTTCTTTCTCAAGATTGCTTTGGCTATTTGGGGTCTTTGTGGTCCCTTAAAAATTTTAGAATTATTTGTTCTAGTTCTCTGAAAAATACTTTGGTATTTTTATAGGGATTGCTTTAAATCTATAGATTGCTTTGGGTAATATGGACATTTTGACAATATTAATTCTTCTAATCCACAAACATGGTTTATCTTTCCATTTCTTTGTGTCATCTTCAATTTCCTTCATCAAGGTTTACAGTTTATAGAGCACAAGTCTCTCACCTTTCTGATTAAATTTATTCTTAGGTATTTTATTCTTTTTGGCACAGTTGTAAATGGGATTGTTTTCTTAGTTTCATCTGCTAGTTCGTTATTAGTATAAAGAAACGTGACAGACTTCTGTATGTTTATTTTGTATCCTGTGACTTTACTGAATTCATTTATCAGTTTTAGTAGTTTTTTGGTGAGGTATTTAGGGTTTTCTATATAGTGTCATGTCATCTACAAGTAGTGAAAGTTTTACTTATTCCTTACCAATTTGGATGTTTTTTTTTTTCTTTATTAATTATTTTTATTAACATATAATGTATTGTTTGCCCGAGGGGTACAAATCTGTGAATCGTCAGGTTTACACAATTCACAACACTCACCATTCACATACCCTCGCCAATGTCCATAACTCAACCACCCTCTCCATACTTCCCCTCCCTCCAGAAACCCTCAGTTTGTTTTGTGAGATTAAGAGCCTCTTATGGTTTGTCTCCCTCCTAATCCCATCTTGTTTCATTTTTTCCTTCACTACCTCCCAAAACCCCCACTCTGCCTCTCAACTTCCTCATATCAGGGAGATCATATGATAATTGTCTGTCTCTGATTGACTTATTTCGCTCAGCATAATACCCTCTAGTTCCATCCATGTCATTGCAAAGGGCAAGATTTCACTTCTTTTGATAGCTACATAGTATTCCATTGTTCATATATACCACATCTTCTTTATCCACTCATCTGTTGATGAACATCTAGGTTCTTTCCATAGTTTGGCTATTGTGGACATTGCTGTTATAAACGTTTGGGTGCACGTGCCCCTTCAGATCACTACATTTGTATCTTTAGGGTAAATACCCAGTAGTGCAATTGCTGGGTCAGAGGGTAGCTCTATTTTCAACTTTTTGAGGAAGCTCCATGTTGTTTTCCAGAGTGGCTGCACCAGCTTGCATTCCCACCAACAGCGTAGGACAGTTGCCCTCTCTCTGCATCCTTGCCAGCATCTGCTGTTCCCTGACGTGTTAATTTTAGCCATTCTGACTGGCGTGAAGTGGTATCTCATTGTGGTTTTGATTTGTATTTCCCTGATGCCAAGTGATGTGGAACGCTTTTTCATGTGTCTGTTGGCATCTGGATGCCTTCTTTGCAGAAATGTCTGTTCATGTCTTCTGCCCATTTCTTGATTGGATTATTTATTCTCTGGGTGCTGAGTTTGATAAGTTCTTTGTAGATTTTTGATACTAGTCCTTTATCTGATATGTCATTTGCAAATATCTTCTCCCATTCTGTCAGTTGTCTTTTGGTTTTGTTGACTGTTTCCTTTGCTGTGCAAAAGCTTTTGATCTTGATGAAATCCCAATAGTTCATTTTTTCCCTTGCTTCCTTTGCCTTTGGCGATGTTTCTAGGAAGAAGTTGCTGTGGCTGAGGTCGAAGAGGTTGCTGCCTGTGTTCTCCTCAAGGATTTTGATGGACTCCTTTCTCACATTGAGGTCTTTCATCCATTTGGAGTCTATTTTTTGTGTGGTGTAAGGAAATGGTCCAGTTTCATTTTTCTGCATGTAGCTATCCAATTTTCCCAACACCATTTGTTGTAGAGACTGTCTTTTTTCCATTGGACATTCTTTCCTGTTTTGTCAAAGATTAGTTGACTGTAGATATGAGGGTCTATTTCTGGTCTCTCTATTCTGTTCCATTGATCTATGTGTCTGTTTTTGTGCCAGTACCATACTGTCTTGATGATGACAGCTTTGTAAAAGTGCTTGAAGTCTGGAATTGTGATGCTGCCAACTTTGGCTTTCTTTTTCAACATTCCTCTGGGTTTTTGGGGTCTTTTCTGGTTCCATACAAATTTTAGGATTATTTTTTCCATTTCTTTGAAAAAAATTGATGGTATTTTGATAGGGATTGCATTAAATTTGTTGATTGCTTTAGGTAGCATAAACATTTTCACAATATTTGTTCATCCAATCCAGGAGCATGGAACGTTTTTCCATTTCTTTGTGTCTTCCTCAATCTCTGTCCTGAGTACTTTATAGTTTACTGAGTACAGATTCTTTGCCTCTTTGGCTAGGTTTATTCCTAGGTATCTTACAGTTTTGGGTGCAATTGAAAATGGGGTTGACTCCTTAATTTCTCTTTCTTCTGTCTTGTTGTTGGTGTAGAGAAGTGCAACTGATTTCTGATTTTATATCCTGACACTTTACTAAATTCCTGTACAAGTTCTAGCAGTTTTGGAGTGGAGTCTTTTGGGTTTTCCACATAAAGTATCATGCCATCTGCAAAGAGTGAGAGTTTGACATCTTCTTTGCCAATTCAGATGCCTTTTATTTCTTTTCATTGTCTGATTGCTGAGGCTAGGACTTCTAGCACTATGTTGAATAGCAGTGGTGATAGTGGACAGCCCTGCCGTGTTTCTGACCTTAATGGAAAAGCTCTCAGTATTTCCCCATTCAGAATGATATTTGTTGTGGGTTTTTCATGGATGGCTTTGAAAATATTGAGGGATGTATCCTCTATCCCTATGCTTTGAAGAGTTTTGACCAAGAAAGGATGCTATACTTTGTCAAATGCTTTTTCAGCATCTATAAAGAGTATCATATGGTTCTTCTTCTTTCTTTTATTAATGTATTGTATCACATTGATTGATTTGCAGATGTTGAACCAACCTTGCAGCCCAGGAATAAATCCCACTTGGTCATGGTGAATAATCCTTTTAATGTACTGTTAGATCCTATTGGTTAGTATTTTGGTGAGAATTTTCGTGTCTGTGTTCATCAAGGATATTGGTCTGAAATTCTCTTTTTTGATGGGGTCTTTGTCTATTTTTGGGATCAAGATAATGCTGGCCTCATAAAATGAGTTTGGCAATTTTCCTTCCATTTCTATCTTTTGGAACAGTTTCAGGAGACTAGGTATTAATTCTTCTTTAAATGTTTGGTAGAATTCCCCTGGAAAGCTGTCTGGCCCTGGGCTCTTATTTTTTGGGAGATTTTTGATGACTTCTTCAATCTCCTTCCTGGTTATTGGTCTGTTTAGGTTTTCTATTTCTTCCTGGTTCAGTTGTGGTAGTTTATATGTCTCTAGGAATGCATCCACTTATTCCAGATTGTCAAATTTGCTGACATATATTTGTTCATAATATATTCTATAGTTGTATTTCTTTGGTGTTGGTTGTGATCTCTCCTCTGTTATTCATGATTTTATTTATTTGTATCCTTTCTCTTTTCTTTTTGATAAGTCTGGCCAGGGGTTTATCAATCTTATTAATTCTTTCAAAGAACCAGCTCCTAGTTTTGTTGATTTGTTCTACTGTTTTTGTTTGTTTGTTTGTTTGTTTTTATTTCATAATCAATGAATCATAAGATTCATTCATAAATCATATATCATAAATCAATCATAAGATTTCTGCTCTCATCTTACAATTTCTCTTCTCCTGCTGGGTTTAGGCTTTCTTTTCTGTTCTTTACCCAGCTCCTTTAGGTGTAGGGTTAGGTTGTGTACTTGAGACCTTTCCTGTTTCTTGAGAAAGGCTTGTATTGCTATATACTTTCCTCTCAGGACCGCCTTTGCTGTGTCCCACAGATTTTGAACAGTTGTTTTTTTCATTATCATTTGTTTCCATGAAATTTTTCAATTCTTCTTTAATTTCCTGGTTGATCCATTCATTCTTTAGTAGGATGATCTTTAACCTCCATGTATTTGAGTTCTTTCCAACTTTCCTCTTGTGATTGAGTTCTAGCTTCAGAGCATTGTGGCCTGACAATATATAGGGAATGATCTCAATCTTTTGGTACTGGTTGAGACCTGATTTGTAACCCAGGATATGATATATTCTGGAGAATGTTCCATGGGCACTTGAGAAGAATGTGTATTCTGTTGCTTTGGGATGGAATGTTCTGAATATATCTGTGATGTCCATCTGGTCCAGTGTGTCATTTAAAGTCTTTATTACCTTGGTGATCTTTTGCTTGGATGATCTGTCCATTTCAGTGTGGGAGGAGGGTGTTAAAGTCATCTACTATTATTGCATCATTGTCAATGTGTTTCTTTGATTTTGTTATTAATTGGTATATGTAGTTGGCTGCTCCCATGTTAGGGGCATAGATATTTACAAATTGTTAGATCTTCTTGTTGGACAGACCCTTTGAATATGATATAGTGTCCTTCCTCATCTGTTATTACAGTCTTTGGCTTAAAATCTAATTTGTCTGATATAAGGATTGCCTCTCCAGCTTTCTTCTTTCTACCGTTAGCATGGTAAATTGTTTTCCACCCCCTCACTTTAAATCTGGAGGTGCCTTCAGGTCCAAAATTAGTTTCTTGTAGACAGCATATTGATGAGTTTTGTTTTATTATCCATTGTGATATCCTGTGCCTTTTGATTGGGTCATTTAGCCCATTTACATTCAGAGTAAGTATCAAAAGATATGAATTTAATGCCACTGTATTGCCTGTAAGATGACTGTTACTGTATATTGTCTCTGTTCCTTTCTGGTCTACTACTTTTAGGCTCTCCCTTTGCTTAGATGACCCCTTTCAATTATTTCCTGTAGGGCAGGCTTGGTATTTGCAAATTCTTTTAATTTTTGTTTGTCCTGGAAGCTTTTTATCTCCCCTTCTATTTCCAGTGACAGCCTAGTTGGATATGGTATTCTTGGCTGCATATTTTTCTCATTTAGTGCTCTGAATAAATTATGCCAGTTGTTTCTGGCTTGCCAAGTCGCTGTAGATATGTCTTCTGCCAGTATAATATTTTTACCATTGTATGTTGCAGACCTCTTGTCCCGAGTTGCTTTCAGGATTTTCTTTTTGTCACTAAGACTGGTTAGTTTCACTATTAGATGACGTAGTGTGGACCTATTTTTAATGATTTCGAGGTGGGTTCTCTGTGCCTCCTGTATTGATGTTTTTCCCCTTGTCATATTAGGAAAATTCTCTATTATAAATTGCTCCAATATACCTTCTTCCCCTCTCTCCCTTTCTTTTTCTTCTGGAATCCCAATTATTCTAATATTGTTTCATCTTATGGTATCAATTATCTCTTGAATTCTCCCCTCATGATCCTGTAGTTGTTTGTTCCTCTTTTGCTCAGCTTCTTTATTCCCTGTCATTTGGTCTTCTATATCACTAATTCTTTCTTCTGTCTCATTTATCCTAGCAGTAAGAGCCTCTATTCTTGATTGCACCTCATTAATTCCTTTTTGATTTCAGCTTGATTAGATTTTAGTTCTTTTACTTCTCCAGAAAGGAATTTTATTTCTCCAGACAGGGTTTCTGTAATATCCTCCATGCCTTTTTTTGAGCCCAGCTAGCACCTTGAGAAGCTTCATTCTAAACTCTAAATCTGACATATTACCAATGTCTGTATTGATTAGGACCCTAGCTGTTGGTACTGCCTCTTGTTCTTCCCCCCGCCCCGTGGTGAGTTTTTCCACCTTGTCATTTTTTTCCCTCTTTATTTTTTTTTTAA
>PISX010032750.1:0-15844 GCA_004024625.1 Mellivora capensis | reverse complement strand
TAAGGTCAAAAAGAGTGTGCCTGCTGTGACCACACTGGCAGGTGCGTTTGATAATACAGTGCTCTTCTTGGTTAATCTCATTCTAGAGCAGGAAATACAGGTGTCTGTTTGTTTGTTTGTCTAGAGAAACGGAATAGGAAAGGAATGGATTTTATGTGAGTGATTGTGATTCAAGCCTCCCAACATGTTTTCTGTTGTAAAAATGTAAATAATATCTGTTGTTTATTGGGCACTTACCATATGCCAGGCTCTGACTTACGTACTTTATATGCATTACAACATTGAACCTTTATAATAACCTTATTATCAGTTTTATTATTATTCCCATCACACAACTATAATAAATTAAGTTTAACTTGGTGTTCCAAGGAATTACATTTAATAGTGGACATCCCGAGATTAGAATCTAGATTTATTTAATGTCAGAGCTCATGCTTTAATTGTATCTGTACCCTAAAATGTATTTCCCTGTCTCTTTACCTTACTGACATTTAAAAAACACTTTGAGACTCATTCCCAGGTCACCTTTCCCAGGAACTTTTTCTAACCCTGCCTGGTGTGTTTGTTTTACCTTTATTTCCTCCACTACTAAAAGTTTTTTTAAATGTCCTTAATTTTGTATCTTCAGCATCTAATATAATACTTGATCCGTAGTTGATATTCAAGATGTGTTTGTTGAGTGAATGAGGGAATGATCAAATTGATACAGATATTCAAGGCTGATCTCCCATTGACATTTATTCTTGAGCAAGAATATGTGTTTTCTATGTAATGTGGTTTGAAGGAGGTGAGCATCAGTCTGTACCTAAACACCTCAAGCGGGAGCATATGGGGTGGAACTGATTTGTGTGTGTGGCTGTGTGTTGTATTTTCAGTTATGCTTTCTGGAGATGTTTTCAGTCTTTAACAGTTGGTATTCAGGTGCATACATCTACCGTGTGGTATCTGAAAACTCCCGATTTGTGCTCTTTCACAAGCGTATTACTAGTGGTGATGGAGAAGATTCAGTTGGTTGTTGACACCTAATGAAGTATGGGTTTACCCAATTAGTTTATGAAGGGACCCTTCCCTAACTGGTAATCCATGAGATTAGGGAGGAGCATCTGTTTTTGTTTGTCTTTGTGTCTCCTCCTCTAGCATGCAGTCACTGGTCCCTGATGATTTGAAGCCTGTGCCTTAAGGGAGATGACACTTTAGAAAGAGAAGTTTGAAGAGAGTGGTGGAAGGAGAAGGCAAAGTCTAAAGTCTGAGAGATTTGTTATGGTTAAGATTGTGTAAGAAGAGGAATCTAGAAGAAAAGAAATACCTGGAAGAAAGAAGGAGGGAACAAATATGAGGTGTGTGTGTTTCTGAGAGAGAGAAAGAGAGAAAAATAGAGAGAGAGAGAGATTGAGAGGTGAGGTTGGTTGAGGGACAAAGGACTAGAAGAGGAATAGGAGGGGAAGGAAGAAGAAAAGGAGGAAGAGATACATAGCCTGAAAACCAATGGTCTAGACTTATATTAGTTTTGGAAAATTAGCTTGTGTCAGAGAAGACTACCTTTTTCTTCAGGTAAGGCTTACAGATACCTCTTCATTTTCATTAGGAGAGAATCACCCAAGCATCCTTAACTATTTTTTGGGGGGGGGGGGTATAGATATTCTTTTTTTTTATTTTTTATTTTTTTTATTTTTTTGTGGCTATTTTAAATTATTATTTTTTATAAACATATTTTTATCCCCAGGGGTACATGTCTGTGAATTGCCAGGTTTACACACTTCACAGCACTAACCATAGCACATACCCCCCAATGTCCATTACCCCACTCCCCTTTCCCAACCCCCTCCCCCCAGCAACCCTCAGTTTGTTTTGTGAGATTAAGAGTCACTTATGGTTTGTCTCCCTCCCAATCCCATCTTGTTTCTTTTCTTCTTTTTGGTAGCATCCCTAACTATTAAAAAGAACAATCTACAATAGTTCTAGAAATGATAGAGGAATGAGTTAACGTTTCCGTCCCCTCACCCATTCTGTGACTTTGAGAGACGACCTGTAGATTCCTTTTCTATTGTGTGTCCTTGAGAAACTCACATGATTTCTCACTCCCAGAGTTCATTTTCCTCATCCATAAATTACAGGGCTAGTTGGACTTGATCATCCTCCATGATTTTCCATCTCTAACAATTTCCAATTTTATGAAATAATGAAGTGAATATTTCTACCATAACTGTGCTCTGGCAGTTAATAAGGATAAAAACTAGTGAACTTAATTGATAAGGTCAGGTTTTTCTAGTTTTAAATGTTTTAATTAAATTCTAGTTAGTTAACATAAAGTGCAATATCAGTTTCAGGTGTACAATATAGTGATTCATTACTTACATATAACACCCAGTGCCCATCACAACAAGTGTCTTCTTTAATACCCAACACCCATCTAGCCCATCGTCCCCACTCCCCTCCCCTCCAGCAACCCTCAGTCTGTTCTCTGTAATTAAGAGTCTGTTTAAAGGTTTGTCTCCCTCTCTTTTTTCCCCCATGTTCATTTGTTTTGTTTCTTCAATTTCACATATGAATGAAATCATGGTATTTGTCTTTCTCTGACTGATTCATTTCACTTAGCATAATACACTCTAGCTCTATCCATGTCATTGCAAATGGCAAGATTTCATTCTTGTTGATGCTTAAATAATATTCCATTGTATATATATATACACCACATCTTCTTTCTCCATTGATCGGTCCTTGGACACTTGGGCTTTTTCCATAGTGTGGCTATTTGCTGCTCTAAACATCGGGGTAAATAAACAAAGTTTTAATCTTTCAATTTCTAAAAATATAAATGAGGCAGTCTACCTTTTACAAAGTTATCAAGCTGTTCTTTTATTTCATCTTATAATTTAGTGGTACAGAGTTACTATATATGTAGAATGACAGTTCTACTTAGTCCCTTAGTATTAAAATACTGTTATTTTATTTGCATGTACCTTGAAGCAACTTGTAGACAAAACCCGAAACACCATAAATGAGGGTTTCTCCAGGCTGTATCACGTAAAATCATATTAACATAAAATTTTAGAATTTTCAAGTATTTTAGTGAACCAGGTGACTTCCCTTCAAAGTATAATTACTTTAAATTTGCAGTTTATTTCCATGAGATTTACTAAGTGATATAAATAATTTATTGTTGATAATAATCATTGTGTGTTATCTTTATTGTGAGTGATCCATTTTTGCCCTTGGTCTGTTTTTCTTGTGGTTATTGGTTATTGGTTATTATTTGTTATTCATATATGAGCTCATATGTATAGTCATCTTGTCATTTTTTATTATGTTTTATCTGGGCAAATATTTTTGTCTCAGTTTATTGTTTATGTTAGTCTTGCTTATTTTTTATTTTAAATATTGTTTTGTTTTAATTATTGTTTATAATCAAACTTGTCCTTTTTGTTTGTTTGCTTCTGGTTTATAGTAATGTTTTGAATGGTCTTTCCTACCTGAAGGTTGTGAAAACTCCCAACTATATTCTTATCCAATATTTTATGTTTTAAACTTTTACATTTAAATGTTGAGTACATTGGCAATTTATTTAGTTATAATGAATGAATTAAGTAAAGGACTGATTTTTTTGCAACATAGCTCACTGGTTATACCACCCTTGTTTTGTGAATAATCCACTATGCCCAGCAAAATATATGCCATATTGATATATGACATTACGAATCATTGTAAAGTATTCACACTTTGACCCAGGTGCAAAAGTAGAATAATGCCAGAATCCCAAGAGCTCCCACTTGCCATGCCTCAATTACCACATATACCCTCCTCTGAAAAGATAACCATTATCCTCACTTTTAGGTGTTTTATGCCTTTCTTTCAAGTTTTCCACCTACATATATATTCCCAAACACTGGAGTGTTTAGACTTATCCGTTTTGAAATATTTCAAACAATATATGTAATTTTGTGGCTGACTTCTTGCACTCTACATTATGTTCTGAAGACTTAGGCCTGATGTGGCAAGGAGCAGTGCTCCCTTCACTCTAACGCAGTGCTCCACCTAAGAATATGACTGACATTTATATATTCTGTTATCGATAAACATTTGAGTCCCCTTTGAGACTATTGTTATGATTGTTCTGTAATATATCCTGGTACAAACAAGTAAACTTGGGGCACCTGGGTGGCTCAGTGGGTTAAGGCCTCTGCTTTCAGCTCAGGTCATGATCCCAGGGTCCTGGAATTGAACCCCACATTGGGCTCTCTGTTCTGTGGGGAGCCTGCATCCCCCTCTCTCTCTGCCTGGTCTCTGCCTACTTGTGATCTCTGTCTGTCAAATAAATAAATAAAATCTCAAAACACACACACACACACACACACACACACCAAGTAAACTTTTCTCCAGTGAATATGACCAAGAATTGAATTTCTGGTTCATAAATTAAACATATTGACTAGATAATGCTAGGCGGTGTTCCAGAATATTCTACTAACTTGCATTTCTACCAGTTTTAAAATATATGCCCTGTGTTTGCAGACCATTTCCAAAACTTGTTATGGTCAGTTCTTTAAAGTTGGCTAATCTGATTAGTTGGGGATGGAATGTCATTGTGGTTTTAGTTTGCATTTCCCATATGATTAAGAAAGGACTATCTTTGCAAAATGTCTACAGACCATATGAATTTTCTATTAAAACAAATATTAAAAAATTTTGACCTTTCAGTTTCATAATAACAATAACAATAATGACAATAACATAAGAACAATGGTAAATTTTGCCAATAATGCTCAAAATAATTAAGTGTGTGATATTTGGAAATATCATTCTCTAACACTTTTATTTGGAGTTGATGCCTAGTGAAATGAATTAAGTTATATGGGATAGCAGAAATTATAGACTTATGTAACTCTTGTTTAGAATTAAACTCTGATATCGGATCAAGTTATTTTGCACAAAAGAGATTCTTCATATTTGCTGAATTTCATATAAGAACTATTTTGGAGTAAGTACATTAGGGTTTTAAATTTAATCTCGTACTTAGGGGAAAATGTACTTCAAGGCAATAGTGTTTGAGAGATATTTAGCTTTCTCAGTGAGTGTAAGAAAATTTAAAGACGATATTTAAAGTGAGGTATATTTTATTTGTTAAAATGAATAGTTGTGCTTAAGAATAAACTGCAGCTTGTCAGTCTTGACTTAGTTTTTCCTATATTTTAAGAAAGTGTCAAATATGAAATATTTAAGTAAAATCTTTTTAAATCAGAACTTCTTGATATCTACCTTAGTCGATATCTTGGTATCTACCTTAGTTCATTACTCTTTGCTAATGTCAAAGCCTTAAAATGCAATTCATAGGGATTTCAGTCCCTTATAAAATATCATTGGACTGACTTTTTGTGTGTGCTTAAAGATTATCTGCTTTTTAAAAATTTAATAAGAATGGAGAGACTCAGGGTGAAGTTCACATAAGTTTTGGTTGGATGATATTGATGATGTTGACTGAATTAATTTCTTAGGTAGTTATTTCTGTCCTTTCCATCTGTCTCTGGATTATCTTTTCAAAAATTACCTGGTGTGCTTTTATTTCTTGGAGCATATCTTTCTTTAGATTTTCTTCTCAATTTGTTAAATAAAATAGTACTTATTAGTGCTAGACATGAAAACTTCCATTATCCTCCATTCTTATTTATATGGATATTGATAGTCATTTGAGAAGACAGATTTACAGCTCAGAGTGCTAAAACAGTCATTGAAATAATAATATCATTTAGCAAATAGAGAAAAGAGATTGGACTCAATTTCTTATTTAAAAAAAAAAAAGACGATAAATCTGTATGTCAGGGTTTCCTACTCCACCAACAGAGACAACAGGACACAAATCTCACTGTCAGCCTCAACCACAGAGTCCAGTATTTGTGGTCAGATCCAAGCATGTACTTATGCAGTATAAAGCTTGCATTCAGTAATCTACCAGTGGTGTGAACAAATTACTGTGGGATCAGAAGGGAGGCACACATGTTCCAGGTAACCGAATAGGGATGACAAGGAAGGTTTCATAGAGGTGAGGAGATCTGAGCTGGCTGTTGAATAGTGGGTCGGCTTGTGCAGAGAAAGTGGTAGAGCTCACAGCAGAGAGAAGAAATGGAGCAAAAAGCAAAGTCTCTGAACATGAGTACACTGTGAACATCGAATATTTGCTTTGACAGGTGAGTTGGAGCAGGTGTGGAGAGCTCTGCTGAGGAATTTGACCTCTGCCTTGAAAGTCTATGTGGGACTATCACATGAAAGGCAATTACATAATCACAGACATGTTTTAAGAAAGTGGATCTCTGGGAGAGGCGTGGGGGGCTCACTGGGTGATGGGCATTATTAAGGAGGGCACGTGATGTAATGATCACTGGGTGTTATGTAAGACTGATGAATCACTGAACTCTACACCTGAAACTAATAATACGCTGTATGTTAATGAATCAAATTTAAATTAAAAAAACTTGGATCTCATGAAATTTCAAATTGGAAGGGGAAGAATAGCTCATTAAAAGAAGGAAGGAATCCACTATGTCATCAGGTGTTTTTAAGATTTGGCTACAGATCAAATAAATGATGGTGACCTTCTCCTGATAACGAGACATAGGAAGAGAAGTATGTTTGTAAATTAAGATGATGAGCTTGCCATGGGACAGATTTCATTGATGTAACTGTGGGAAATACAGATGAAGTCTTTCTGGTAATTGGGAAGGCATATGTATTCTGGAAGAGACGTCCTATTCTCAATTCACGTTCTACTCTTAAAGCTCGTGTGTCATGGGAATGTTATTATTAAACCATTTACATGTGATTATTGTTTAGCGCATCTGTTCAATAAATACAGATTCAAACAGCCTGAGGGCACATGAGAAGGCAGTTGATTCTGCTGTAATTGTGAAGGCGCGTGAGTAGGAGGATGCAAGAATCATGGATTTGGTGAAATTTACTTTGGATCTTGAAAGATGAGTAGAAATTTACCTGGCAAGTATATGTCTTGGTAGTGACTAGACCAAAGTGGTGAACTAAGACAGCAAAATAATGCAATTTAAAATGTGGACTGCAATTTACTCTTCTTTAGCTTTCTATCTGTAATACATTCGCCTGTCTTGATTTACGATTTTTTGTCTTTGCATATGAAGCAACTACAACCTATAAACTGTATCAGAGTTGTATCTGTAAAGTAACTCAGCTAATAGTTGGCTTAATACAGCTTTTTAAAACTGACAGATACATGACCAAAAAAAAAATAATAAACACCCCAAATTTCAAAGTGGTTAATTATACTCTGATATGTGAAAAATATACATGAATTAAAATCTATTAGGGGGAAAAAATGGACCTAAGATCAAACATGAACACTTTGCAATCTAACTTGATAGAAGAAATATAAGACAAACTATCCATAAAGAAAACAATGAAATGTAGCTATTTGAACACATATGCCACTGTTTATTTATTTGTTTGTTTATGTATTTATTTTTTTGAGAGAAAGCATGAAGGTAAGCAGTCGGCAGGGGCAGAAGGAGAAGGAGAGGGAATCCCAAGCAAGCTCCACAATCAGCTCGGAGCCCGACATGGGACTCGATCTTGCAACCCTGAGATCATGACCTAAGCTGAAACCTAAAGTCAGATGCTTAACCGATTACACTACCCGGGTGCCCCCATGTGCCAGTAATCAGTCATCCTTTCCAAAGAGTCACAGAAACCAATAATGCTTATCCAAGAAACTTCTTTTTTTTTAAATATTTTATTTATTTGACAGACAGAGATCACAAGTAGGCAGAGAGGCAGGCAGAGAGAGAGGAGGAAGCAGGCTCCCCGCTGAGCAGAGAGCCCGATGCGGGGCTCGATCCCAGGACCCCGGGATCATGACCCAAGCCGAAGGCAGAGGCCTTACCCCACTGAGCCACCCAAGTGCCCCTTTAAGAAACTTCTTGAATGCCTTAAAATGTTAATAAAATTGTCACCAAAAACACATATGCCCTCAAACTTAAAAATCTATGTTGACTTGATAACTAGGACTGGATTCCTTCTCAGGAACAACGTGGTTGATGTTTCCGGTATCTGCCCGTGAAGGACTCGTTAGCCACACAGAGTTGTACTGCTGATGGTTGTATACTTAGTCTCTGTGTCTCCACAGTCTGGGTTTTTGTTGTCATTCTCTCTCTCTCTCTCTCTCTCACACACACACACACACACACACACCCCATGATGAGGATGAGTAAGTTTGTGGACACCAGAAGGTCCCTAGGGCTCAGAAGAACGGGTTCCAGCACCAGCCCTGCTGAGGTCTACTTCGTCGGCCCTAGGACCGTTCAGCCTCATCTTGGTGGCATTTCCTCATCTATTAAATAAACTGTGGGAAGTCATGGATCCTCCTGACATTTTACAAAAATATAAACGTGTGCTGCTCTATTTTTCCAAGGAGAGATCTGAGGTCTACCAGCTAGTTCTTGTCCGTGGAAACAGAGACCACCTTCATCAACGGGGACGGAGGAGGATTTCATGCGAAGGGTTTAGGTGCAGCGTGCAAGCGTGGACACCCAGTTCGGGCAGCGCCCCAGGAAAGCCGGGGCCTGCCAGCAACTCGCCCCTGCTGCCGTTACTTCGTGCCGAGCTCCTCTGCTCCTGGACACTCACTGCTGTGCTGTAGCTGGGTGCTCCTGCCACAGACCCGGTGTCTTCGCTTTCACCCTCGAGAAGCAAAGCCCTGGCCAAGAGTGCCTGCTGTGTCCCTCTTCTGTCCACCAGGGCATAGGAAGAGGGAGTGTCACCGGGGAAAGAGAGGGACTCTGCCTCCCGCTGAACTTGGGCCTGTCTCCAAGTGCGGAGTGAGGCTGACCCAAGAGCAGCCAGAACCACACTATCCATTGCGTGCGGTCTCTCACCAGATTCCCAAAGGGACCGTGACCCCACCACTTCTGCCAGAAAGGATTATGAATCACGGCATTGGATTATCTTTAATTACAGCTCCGAAAGTATATGATTCTAAATACTAATTTTCCTTTCTTCCGTCATCTACCAACTTGGAATTTCTTTAACAAGATACAAATGCAGCCCAGAATGACTAACAACATTGCAGGGTCAGCCCCGAAGCGTCTTATGATCATTTCAGTGGGTGTGTCATTACGACGGTTGGGCTAATGACAGAGAGTAACAGATGTCCCAGGGAAGTCACCCAGATGAATGTCTGCCAAGCCAGCGCCAGCTCCTCAGCCAGAAGGAATGTTCTTTCTCATAGCCTCGTGGTGCTGCGTTGGGTATATTAAGATGCAGGCTGGCCTCATGGTTAGGTGCACAAACTTTAAGGTTAATGAGGATGGATATAAATTTTGAATCTATTCCGTATGAGCTGGTTTGCCGTGGAAAAGAACTTGGCCTCGGTGTGTGTCTGTTTCCTGTTTAGTAAAATGGTAGTGATAATGCGCGTCGGTGAGTGGAATGGTGAAAACAAAATGATGGAATGGAAAGAATTATAGTGTTCGACACATAGTTACAACCCAAGAAGTAATGATGACAGCCATAATGATCATAGTTAAGGAATTCCCAAACTGTGAACCAAATACGCTCCCAAAAAGGCTTATACTTTAAAATTTTGAGTCAAGAGCAATAAGGGTATTTAGGTCGTGCACTTTGGTAAGCATTCCATGGTAAAATGAGTTCTATAAATTATAAAACTGGCGTCCATAAATAGTCATAAAACATTGCCTTGACGATTCACAGACATGTACCCCTGGGGATAAAAATATGTTTATAAAAAATAAAAATTAAAAAAAAAAACATTGCCTTGAAATGTACCTGTGAGCATATTTTTCCTTATGTGGCCAGTAGACCCAAAATAAAAATATGTAAGAACAATTTTTTAAATGACATTATACTAAATTATGTTTTAATATATACCATGTGGTATCATCAAGTGAAGTTAAATAGGAAATACCCAGAGGGATTCGTAACTGTATTAGTCTTCAAAAATAAATGAAACGAGTGTCACTTCGCTCCCCGCCCCTCGCCGCCGGGCCTCCGTGGCTCTTGTTCTTGGGCGTCCGCTTACCAGAGGCAGGGAAGAAAAGCTATTCCCCGAACTACTGAACGGCTTCACTGTGTGCCTGTGTGCCTGAAAAGCGGGACTGATTCTGGGACGCTTCTAAGCCCTGTGCTCTCCCTGTTTTGCAGGTAAATGCGAATGTGGCAAGTGCACCTGCTACCCTCCGGGGGACCGCAGGGTGTACGGGAAGACGTGTGAGTGTGACGACCGCCGCTGTGAAGGCCTGGACGGCGTCCTCTGTGGGGGTGAGCCCCCTCACGTTCTCTGCCTCCTGCTGCCCACCTGCAGCCAGGGTGCCTGCCTTTCTGCCTGCCTCCCTTCTTTCCTTCTTCTGTCATTCCCTCCTTCCCTTCTTTCCTTCCTTTCTTCCAACTCCGGGGCACCTGGGTGGCTCAGCTGGGCCTCTGACTCTTGGTTTCAGCTCATGATCTCGGAGTCCTGAGATGAGTCCTTGCTGGGCTTTGCACTTGGGGACCCTGCTTGGGATTCCTTCTCTCTCTCTCTGTCTCTGCCCTTCCCCCTGCTCATATACTCTATCTCCCTCTCCCTCTCTCAAATAAATAAATAAGTAAAGTTAAAAAAAAATAAAAAGGAAACTCTGTTAAAAAGAAGGTAAACTTAAAGCAATATAGAATTAGACCTAAAAGCATTATATAATGAGGTTTGCAATGATCTGTATCTTTTTGGACGCTTGATTTCGGGCTCTGGGAAAATACACTGTATGCCGGCCACAGAAGGTCGCTGAGATTACACTAGGTCCTGTGAAGATAGCGACAGGTTTTGCTACAGCTGATCAGTTGAAAATGTTTATTGTTCTGTTAAGAAAAACTGGTGGGGGAAGGAGGTATTACCTACCAAAGTGGGGGCGGGGAGGCAGTATGATTACACTCAAAGTTGACTTACAAAATCACACACAAAACTCCATTTTCATGATGGCTCAGAGACCCAACAGGAGCTGAAGGACCATTTAAAAAAAAGAAAATAATAATAATAATAATAATACAAAAAACCAAAATACTGCAGGGAGAGATTGTGGTCAGAAAGCGGTCAGGCAGCACAGAGTCCCGAGCTGAATGTGACAGTGTGTCAAGGGGGTGGGCAGCCGTCGCTCTCCTGTTTCAGTCCTGCGAGTCTCCCTTTGGCTGCGGTGATGTGTGCAGACCGCAGCTCTGTGCGGCTCTCCGGTGCTGCCCGGTGAACTGGGTGCCCAAGCTTACTTAGTAAAATACTCGGTATCTTTTCCGATAACGATCATAATGTAATTGGGGGCTATTACTAGGAAAAAATAAAAAAATGCACCTCCAACTTAGGAAGGCGGGGACACCATCTGTCTCACACCTATGCGTGTCTCTCTGTGCTCTCTCTCTCCAACCATAAAACACTGGCCATTTGAGCAAACATATGTTTGTCTTTCCTTTCTCTGGGAGCCAAAGGAAAAGACCCCCCCCCCAACCCGTTTTTTAGGAAATAGGTCTTGTGCCGGCTGCCTGCCTCCCACAGCCTGAGAAACCGCTCCTGCTTTCTTCAGGTCACTGATGAACAGGGAATGAAGTTGGGGGCGTTCATGCCTCCAAACGAAAAACTGCAGACCCAGGATTTGAGGCGACCTTCCGTTCACAGATTTTTCTCTGTCCCACGGTTTTCCCCAGGGTGACATCAAACTGTTTTGACTTTTTGTCGATATCCTTTTTGGCTTGGATTTTTTTCTTCAGTGGTATTTAGCAGAAATATCTGAGTAGATAATAGTCTCTCTCTCTTTTGTTTATGTTCCTTTATGATTATGTTTACCAACTCGTTTAATTCTTACAGTGATACTCAAAACCCACCTGGCATGTGGAACAAAACGCAGACCTGTCTTTGCTCTTACGAGCATCGCCATGGCCCTCACAGGGAGTGTCTACCTCCCATGGGTCTCCTTGCCCATCTGCCTTGGTAACTTGGTTGAAAGGGCTGGTATTCTAGAAACCTGTTACATCTACAAACCCATTAAATTAGATAAGCCCTTTCCCCAGTGAATCTCTCTCTCTTTCTCCAACTTGGGGGAGGAACTCAAACATGTCAACATATCTGTATAGCTCTGTGCTAGATGAGATCAAACATTTACTAGGTAAGCAAGAGACTACCTCACAAAGTAATCATTTTTTTAGACTAATTCTTGACTCTGCTTGTCTACACTATGTATTTTGTCCATCTACTCAGAATTATTGCCCTAGGGGGAACTGGTTTCCACTAGTCAAGCTAATAAAAGACCAATGTATAAAGCAGAAAACCAGTTATTTGATATACAGTGAAAAATACGATTGTACCAGAGATGAGAATCCTTTGTAGAAAGAAACTGTGGGAAGTAAAATTCTGAGATAAGGATTTGAATGCAAGTAATTTATTGGAAAGGTGAAGGAGATGTTGGTAGGGGAGTGGGACCGTGAGGCCTCAGTTACGTTTGTTTATCAATCCTGTTACCGCTATGGGCAACTGGACCTTGATCTGAGGACAGGAGATGAAACTCTGGGAGCCCGGGGACAGCACACAATTCTTATTTATCCATCAGTCATTGGCTGAGGACTGCTTCTAGGAGGCATTCGGTCCCCTGCCACACGCAGCATGCCTCAAAGGTACTCATGTGATCTCAGAGCAGGCTTCTCTGGCTGGGCAAGACCTTAGGGCTGAGGACTCCGGGTGGCATTAGATGGAAGTCCCTAAAACAATGAGGACAGTATTGGTAGGCACAATGTCATCTGCCAAAGGATTATAACTCTCATGGCCGCTGATCCCAGTATCTTCTCTGGATGGCGCAGCAGACACACCAGCACAGTCTTCCTCTTTAATACGGTCTAGATTTTACCAACCATCCAGTCCAAACTTTCCTTAGACAGGATGTAACAGTAGATGGCACGGTAGCTGTAGACAGGCAGACAGGTCTACGCTGTGGTCTTGCTTATAATTTGGGGGATCCTTACTCATACAGTGAGAAATTAATTCTTAGGTGGTTGATCTTACCGAATAGAGATGGTATCATGGAACTTAATCATCAGAGGACAAAGCCGTTTTCAAGTTTGGGGAGAATGTTGCTCCTGCTCCTGTGTGCTCCTTGGAGGCCCAGCCCTGCCGGCAGCGGACAGACAGCAGCCGGAATTGGTCAGCGTCTCTGATCACTGGAATCGGATGCATTCCCTTGGTTCTTTTTCTTAAATCTTAGCAACCAGCTCTAAAAAAAAAACACCCGTGCATTTACTTTCCTATTCTAAATTTTATTAAAAAGGTTTTATTGACCAAAGATCTCTGAATACTTTTCAAGTATGTAAAGGGGGAAAGTCTTGGAAATTTTTCTAAAAAGAATCTTACATTCTGCATAATTCCGTTTTAATAGTTGAATAATGTCCTTGAGAGATTTGGGATTAGGATGATACTGGGATTTTAAAAGATTGTCTATAGGTAACCATAGTTGGTTTCTCTAACCCCCTTCTGCTTCATCCGAGTTCCCTGAGCTGACCAGTCCAGGTCACAGGGCAGACCATTACGTTCCGTCCCCTGTTCCTCACTAGGGCTGAGGCACACGTCTCAGTATTTTTTGCTTTTCTTGTCATTTACTTGTGAATCTTTACTCCAGATGGTCATTCCTATTGCTTGGGGAAGGGTCGTTCCAGGAAGGAGAGGGAGAGATGTCCCCCTCGTTAGTGGCTTACGCGTGTTTATCCTCAGTAACATACAGCCTGGAAAGCTGCGTAGAACTTGGAGTCCACACACGCACTCTGTTACCATTCCTCGACAAGACACTCTCTTTTCTTCTTCCTCATGGCGATTATAGTCTATAAAGTTGCTGTGAACACCGCATTAGCGAATCATTATTCCTAAGAGAAATATGGGGCCATGTTCCTGCCTCTAGTCAGAGGATTTTCATTAACAGATCAATACATGCCCTCGTATTATGTATGTGTCTGTCTGGAGTCACCTTGTGTCATGTTAACGTGGAACTCACGGCCAGCGGCCCTGTAACCCACACCGGAATGGAGATCACGTAGCAGATGATTTCTCTGTAAGGGACAAGACGGCCTTTTTGCTCTTAGGTACACGAGGTAGCACTTTGGCATCTACTTAGGGGCCATCTCAAACACCAAAATCATCAGCAAAAAGCGCAAAAGTGTGAAAAGCAAGGACTAAACATACCGCAGAAAGGACACTTGATTACAGTGTGAGAGCTGAATCAAGAGACCGGTGGGGGGGGGGGGTCTTCTTTGACCTTAGCCGGGAACGTGACCCATTCAGCCTGCATGCCCCAAGGACCTGGAAAACTTTAAAGAGTATTGATTTCAGGGAATACAAATACATTTTAGGGAGTTTAACTTTAACTTTAAGCAAGTTCTTAAATACGGGATTAGCAAATAATGAGAATCAGCTGTAATTCATGTTCTCAGAGTATGATTTCTTTGCGCCAGCTAACAAAGGTCCTTTGATTTTAATTTGTGTCTTTTCTGAGCACTACTTCAAGGGAGCAATTACTCAAGCCTTGGTTCTTATACCCTTGAATTTCATCTATATCTCAGCTGTTCTCTGGAAAGAAAATGTAAGAGACATGCCATTAATTAACATGTCTGAATCTATAGTAACTTTAAGAGTAAAGTATACAGCATGCTAAGCCAAATGATGAGATCACAAGTTCCTCCATGAACCTTTATGTAAATGTGCTTTAATACTTAGAAATAGAAATGGCAATACAGGACAGTAGTTAAGACTAGAGATGGGAGCCCCCCCCCAACCCTGGCTCTGCCACTTACTAATAGTATTTGAGATAGTTTCCATAACCTCCATTTCTCACCTATAAAATGATAGTCATAATATACCTCTCTAATAGGGTGTTGTAAGAGTAGGTGAATTAATGCATCTGAAGTACCCAGCATATAAGTATCGTGCACATACGACGTACATTTGTGTGACACACACACGTATCTACACACGTAGGTATTATTACTGGTCTGAAAACATACAAAGAGAGTGACAGACATGACAAAGGCAGAATTTTGTGCTGTGGACTACTGTAAACTCTATGGGATGTGTAACAGGGTTCCACGTTTGCTTATTAATTCCTTTTGGAACAATAGTTTATTCAAAACTGTGACTTTCTGGTGTTCAGGTTTAGATGGAATTAGGTTTTCCCCTGTTTACTTTTTTTTAAAGACTTTATTTATTTATTTGACACAGAGAGAGAGATCACAAGTAGGCAGAGAGGCAGGCAGAGAGAGGGGGAGGGAGGCAGGTTCCCTGCTGAGCAGAGAGCCCGATGTGGGGCTCAATCCCAGGACCCTGAGACCATGACCTGAGCCGAAGGCAGAGGCTTAACCCCCTGAGCCACCCAGGCACCCCTCCTGTTCACTCTGCGTAAAGCAGGCTTTCTCCTCACGCTTGACAGTGAGCTACTGAAACCAAGTGGCCATTGTGTGTCTCAGAAGTATTTTTGGTGGCTCTTACTCAGCAGTGCACCTTCTCTGGGGGCTCTTCTTGTAGATTCCCTCCAAGCATGGGAGAGCACAGTGAAGAAGACACACCAGCCAGGGGGGTTCCCCAAGCTACGGTATGCATTGCCAATGTTTCTGTATTTCTGTGTATCTAAAATTATCTATTATCATAAGAAAAACCCTTCTTCTTACTTAGTAATACCATATCATAGCACACAATAATAATTAAATCAGCAAATACTCATTGCATATTTATTCCATGTAAAGCCCTCCTTGGGCCCTCAGGATTTTTCATCTCCTCGGTGCCATTCTCTCTGACCTGTGTTCTTACAGTGTTCCTCTTGGTTCA
>PISX010032749.1:0-15860 GCA_004024625.1 Mellivora capensis | reverse complement strand
AAAAAAAAAAAAAAAAGAATACCAAATACAGGGTGCCTGGGTGGCTCAGTGGGTTAAGCCTCTGCCTTCGGCTCCAGTCATGATCCCAGGGTCCTGGGATCGAGCCTCTCGGCGGGCTCTCTGCTCAGCAGGGAGCCTGCTTCCTGCCTCTCTGCCTACTTGTGATCTCTGTCTGTCAAATAAATAAATAAAATCTTTGAGAGAAAAAAAAATACCAAATACACTCCCAGCATATTTTTGCCTAACTGGTGGGTATGATTTTCAAGGAAGTTGTTTATATATGTGTATGTGTAATAGATATCTATATTTCCTTGCTGTCTTGATAGATCTCAAAGGCCTTCAAATGGCTCTTTAAATATTTAGTCAGGTTTTTCTAGCGAGCTCCGCAGAGATTTTTTTCTACAAGAATGCCTATCATTACCACAAGTAGAAATTAGGTTAAACTTACTCTTTAATATTCATGATATTATTTAATATTCATATTTGGCTTAACAAAATATAAACTTAATCAACCATTCTGTTCTCCTTCTGAACAATAGAAGAACCTAAAAAGACTTTAATATTCTTCTTATTGTAGCAGTTGTATTTATTCAGAATTTTAGTATTAACTTATTTTTATGTTTTCTATTATCAGTCATAGTTGCATGTGTTATATATACACATATATATATACATATATAAATTATATATAAGTTCTCTAGTTAGGGAAATCATATCTATAATAAGTATAGATTATATTTTTATAATTGTATTTTATATTATATAATTATATTCTATTATTTATATTATACATACATATATTTTATTTATTATATATACATTACATATATAATGTATATAATTTCTCTAAACTGTTTTCTGGGTTATTTTCTCCAAAAGTATCTTCCACTTCACTAATCTTCTCTTCAGCTGTGGCTAATCTGTTATTTAACCCATCTACTGAGTTTTCTATTCCATTGACTATATCTCTTATTCCTAGAAATTACTTTTTTCTTTTTCAATCTACCTGGTCTTTTCTTAGAGTGTCTTATCCTCTTTTATATTTTCAATAATTGAATAATTGATTTTATGAATTTAGTCTTTCCAAAAATTCTTATTTATGGTTTCTATCAGATTATTTCTTTATTCAAAGTTCTGTGGAGTATAATCCTGAGTTTTTTGTGTCCAAGGACTTTTCCTTTTTTTTTTTTTTAAGATTTTGTTTATTTATTTGACAGACCACAAGTAGGCAGAGAGGCAGGCAGAGAGAGAGGAGGAAGCAGGCTCCCCGCTGAGCAGAAAGCCTGATGTGGGACTCGATGCCAGGACCCTGAGAGCATGACCTGAGCTGAAGGCAGAGGCTTTAACCCACTGAGACACCCAGGCATCCCAGGACTTTTCCTTTTGATGGTTCTTTTTTTGTGAATTCCTATGAAGTTTTGAGGTGCATAAATTATAAATTAAATCTGTATCTTGATTATTTTGGCAGGTATATAATTGCATACATTTGTCAAAACTCATCAAACTTTTCACTTTAAAAGACTGAAATTTACAGTCAGTGAATTATACCTCAATGTGATTGAAATTTTTTTGAACCCCAAACCACAATGATACAAATTTTTATTTAAAAATTCTCACATGGGGACACCTGGGTGGCTCAGTTGGTTAAGCCGCTGCCTTCGGCTCAGGTCATGATCCCAGCATCCTGGGATCGAGTCCCACATCGGCCTCCTTGCTCAGCAGGGAGCCTGCTTCTCCCTCTGCCTCTGCCTGCCACTCTGTCTGCCTGTGCTCGCTCTCTCTCTCCCTCTCTCTCTGACAAATAAATAAATTTAAAAAAAAAATTCTCACATGGGACCTTTTTTAAAAAATCTCAAAGCCAGAGTGGAAGAGTTTACTTGTCTTCTTTCTGTGCAAGTGGGCATTTTGTTCTCTAGTCCACCATTTGAACTGCATATATCCATTCAGGGATCCCAAATGGATTTGAATTTTAGTGCTCTACCTCACTGGGGACAAAAGCTTCATCTCTGGACCACATGTGTGTTACAACCCAACCTTCTAAGTTATTGAAAGTAACAACACCTCCACTTCATTCCAGCAGTCAGACACCATCTCAGCTTATTCATTAACCATTATGATAATTCTGAAAGAGTCGTAGTTTAAAGGAAGTGAAGAAAGGTTTCTGCTTCTTCTTCATTTTTGACCCCTGAAAGTACCCATTACTTTCTGAGCATTAAGAGTTGCTACACTGTATCTTAAATTTGTATGTGTTTGCAGGGGGTGGGTCCTCAACTTTTCTAGTCTGTTGTATTTTCAGAACCAGAGGTGCCCTCCTTTCCTCTTATTCTATAAAAGTCAGTAAAGGGCACCTGAGTGGTTCAGTCGTTAAGAGTCTGCCTTTGGCTCAGGTCATGATCCTAGGGTCCTGGGATCCAGCCCTGCATTGGGCTCCCTGCTCCCTTTCCATTCCCCCTGCTTGTGTTCTTTCTCTCGCTGTGTCTGTCTCTGTCAAATAAATAAATAAAATCTTTAAAAAATAAAAAATAAAAAAATAGAAGTCAGTGAGTAGTAGGATGTGTTTCCATGGTTTCAACTGTTATTTCTAGGCTGATTAACTCCCAAACCCATATCTCCAGTATGGACATCTTGTGTCAATTCCAGAAATATCCTTCTAATTCACAAGCAGCTATTCCCATGTGAATATCCCATAAAAATCTTGAACTCTATAATATGTTCATATTTAAACTCCCTCAAAACTGTATCTCCCCCCCCCCCAACTAATAGCATCACCATCCCATCAGTTTTCCCTGCCATACATACATCTGTCATTTTTCCACTCCCTTATTTTCCGGTCAATACTACAATTCAATTCCTTAGTGTCCCCCAGACAAATTCCCTCCTCTCTGTCCTCAATGCCTTCATTCATACCTCTCTTTTTAGTCTCCCCAAAACTATCCTCTACAGTTAATCATACATCTTTTGCACTTACACCAGAGAATGACAAACCCAAATGTCACTCTTCTCTTTAAAATCCAATACTAGGGGCACCTGAGTGGCTCAGTGGGTTAAGCCTCTGCCTTCAGCTCAGGCCATGATCCCAGGATCCTGGGATCGAGCCCCGAATTGGGCTCTCTGCTCAGTGGGGAGCCTTCTTCCCCCCTCACCTTCTGCCTGCCTCTCTGCCTACTTGTGATCTCTGTCAAATAAATAAATAAAATCTTTTAAAAATAAATAAATAAATAAAATCTAAAACTAGAAATTAATTAATTAATTAAAATAAAATCCCAAACCGAGCAAACAAAATAAAATAAAATAAAATCTCAAACCATTCTCCCACTGCATATATAAGGAAACCCATATTCCCTAATTTATATTAAACCCATATTCCCTAATGTCACATCCTTTCATGACCTAGCTTATTTCTTCCAGTGTCAACTCCTGTTAGCTCCCTCAAAAGCCCTAGCCTTATTATACATTTTACTTCCCCAAATGCAATGGACTCTTTGACACTACCAAAACTTTGCACATAAGGATCAAGCTGCCTGGGCCTAGGGATTTTCCTGGCATCTTTGTCATCCATGTCAGTTCGAGAAGCATGTTCTCTGTGACACCTTCCCTAAGCCTTCAGAACCCTGCCCCAGCCATCACGAGTACCCCTCCAAGCTCCCAGGGCATGAGATGCCAAATGCTACTTAGCACATTGTTTTGAAAAACTATTTGGACTTCTGTCTCCTCCACTATACCATCAATTCCTTGAGGGAAGGGGGCCCTGTGTATTATTTATGTTACCACTCCTAATTCCTAGCAGTCCCTGGCCCATAGTAAATATTCTGCTGACTCATCAATAAAAATTGTCATACTTGCAATTTAGGAAAGACTACATGATCTCTTGGGTCTTTTCCAGATATAAGATCTATGATCTTCTATCATCAGTCAAGGGTGAAAGTAATTTTACCTAAACTATACAGGCAATATATGCTTATTTTCCTTCTATTTGTAAGCCTTATATTATAGGCATTTTGTAATGTACATGTCACTGTAAGCTGTCCCAGGGGCTGCCACTTCCAGCTTCAGTCTATTTTTTTAGAATTCATAGGGATACATGTACATTATCCTCTCTTAAAGCAAATGGCACTTCAGCTTGACCAAGTTTAATGTCCATATAAAAATCAAAAATGCTACAAATGGAGGCATACAGAAACATTTTTCATATCTCCTTCAGGCTCTGTCTGCCATCTGCATCCTACTTCCCCAATGCTAACCTGCATCTGACCACTTTCAATCTATAAACCTCATTCTCTGTGGAATACTTGAATCAGAACTAATTATAGCAATAACTAAAATGGTCCTATGAATGCATGCACTGCACAACAAGAAGACTTTGACTGGGTTACTTAGCCGTGGCATGCTAGGTCTGCTAATGGGCTCTGCCTGGCTTCACTACAGACACACTTCACAAAATATAAGGCTGCAGTTAAAGTAATTGAAGGCCAAAGAAACCTGAAGAAATAAAGATCAAATTCATCTCCTTGGGAATATGTTTTAAAACAATCTCCTAATAGGAACAAGGGACTTGAGAGGTTCGTTTCAGAGCAGATGTCAAAATGGAGCTGGGTTAGTTTTGTAGTTTTTGTTCACTAGGTGGCTTTCTGCTGCATCCGTCTTGCTTGAGTTTGGAAGAGGCACCTGAGACAGCACTCAGAGCAAGAAGCTGTGCGGGGCTTTGTGATGCTCAAACTCCCTTCGAGCGCCCTGAGAAGGAAGTCATGAAACAGGCCATTCCCTGTTTCTCTCTCTCTCTCTCTCAGTGCTAAAAAAAAAAGGCTCTTGCTCCCTGAAGAGCAAGTGGAAACTTAATTCAGTATGGTACTGTCAAAGCATAAAAGCAATCAGCTTGATCTTCAGCTAATTCCATCGAAATGGGAGGAACTGGAATAAACAGACAACAACTGGACAAAGTCTCAAGACAGAGGGCATACAGCTTGGCAGTTAGTACTTTGGAATCAAAAGGGAGCTGGGCTTAAAACTTAGCTCTTCTGGGGCACCTGGGTGGCTCAGTGGGTTAAGCCTCTGCCTTTGGCTCAGGTCGTGGTCTCAGGGTCCTGGGATTGAGCCCTGCATCGGGCTCTCTGCTCAGTGGGGAGCCTGCTTCCCCCTCTCTCTCTGCCTGCCTCTCTGCCTACTTGTGATCTCTGTCTGTTAAATAAACAAATAAAATCTTATAAAAAACAAAAAACTTAGCTCTTCCGTTTATAGCTGTATGACTTAGGCTTAAGCTCAGAGCCTTAAGGTTCCTTCCTGTAAGAGAATAATGAAGCTTTTAACTAAGCTCCAAAAAATGATATTCACCATTATAAATTTAAATTATCTTAACACTTACTCCTCAGTAGTACAAGATAGCAAGTGGTATATGAAGAAGTTGGATCTATTATTTCCTTATTTAATGGATACTACAGAAGAAACTTTAGATGTTGGCAACTTGTTCAATGACCAATACAACAAACATCTAAGTAGGTTCCCTAGACACTGTCCACCTCTTCCTCTGACTCATCACTTCACCTTCCACAGACCTTCAGTGAATGTAGTCTATGACAGGATTTTCCACTTTATACTATGATGATAATATATTTAAAGTGACATTTCTAAACTGGCAACATTTCTATGATCTTCAAACACGAGATACCATCATGTATCAAATTACTATCACTGCTAAGCATGTAGAATGTTACAGAAAGCATTACAGCTATAAACGTCGAAGTCAGGAGCTCGAACCAAATTTAATTTAAGTTTGATTTGAAAACATTCTAGTCTTATGGTTCTGTGGTTTTAAAAAAAAATACTCATGGCCGGTTCTGGTTTGAATAGGTTGACGAGGTTAAAACTAAAACATTTCTCCATTGGTTTGTGGTTAACCAATTAATTCATTGCTTCAGAAACTGAAGTTGGTTAGCCAGCCCCAGGTTTGGGTTCCTGGTTCAATTCAGTTCAAGTTCCTGGCAAATGTATACTCAGAAAACGGTACGATTCCTAAGTTACCATGTGCTAAATATGCCAACTTCCTCAAAAACCACAAGTGGCCCACAAACCACAAACTCTCTTGGTCTCTGGTAAGATAACAAATGTGCTAGCAAAATGCTGCCCAGAGTACCAACCCAAAGTAGAGCAGAAGGCAGGCAACACTTCGTCTGAGAGCAGAGAGGACCCCTACAATGCTACTTAGGATGGTAACTGAACAAAAATGAGTGCCTTTCTTGGCTATTAGAAATCTTTATGTTGGCAACTCTCAGCATGATATGTGGACATAAACGTGTAGCTCTTTTAGTTAGGAGACATGTGTCAAGTCATCATTTACAAATAATTGTTCAATTTTTTTCAAATGGATATATTAATATGCAGACATGTGCATTCATGTAAATAATGATTGTATGTATATATGTATGCATTAATGAATCATTCTCAGTCATGTGCATTCTGATATGCTTTCTTGTCTAGGAGAAAAAGGCATGGGGCTACAGGGGGTACACATCTGGGAGTGTCTCCACATTTGGGCATAAATTGTATGTAGCAGCAGAAAAATGTGACAGCAGGTACTTTGGCCCTTCCCTTATTTCTGTTCACACCATAGGATAAACCTGGTAATGAAGACATGTGAATTTGGACAATGGACTAAGGGTTGAGGTATATCCACAGGCGTCACAGGTCCTGGATTCCCTGAAGCATTTGGAATGGCTTTGAGAGGATAAGTGAGGCCCATTAAAGCCAATCTGCACTGAGAATAACCAGCTCTAGCAATATGACAGGCACCTTGATGACATCAGTTGACCTTGGTTAGTGCAAATTTGCATGAACTTGAGCAATAAGTATCAAAACCAGAACTTTCTCAATATTCCAAATTTAAATTCTGGAATGTGCAGCAGAGAGGGAATTTAGAAATCTCCTAATCTAGTGGTCCCTAAATTTAGCTGGCCATCAGAATCAGTTGCAGAGCTTTACAGAAAAGATCTATTGAATAAAAATGTTTAGTGCTGGAAACTGGAAATCTCGGATCTTAGGAAGCACCTCAGAAAATTCTGATGATCAGTCAGCTTTGGACACCACTGATCTAGTCCATCCTCCTTCTTCCATTTAGAATAATGTAACAGCAGACAAGTCCTCAGTTGTAGTAATCATGGCTAATGTGTAAAGTGCCTGCTGTGGACCCCTTCCCTCTAATCCTTGAAACGTACCTTCCCTCTAATCCTTGAAACTACTCTTAAATTCATACTGTGAGTAAACAATCTTTCTCCGATCCCTTCTCTCTAGATGTTCTGCACCCTTCTCATGCAGTTTATCTTTTCACGTGCTTTTGATGGACATTATTAAGTTTCCATGTGGTGCTTCAGAAAGTCCTGCCATCTTGAACAAAGAAGATAAATTGGTTGAATGTCATTTTTTATCAACAGCAGGTTCTCAGGGATGTTTCCTAGGAACTTTAAAGTATACACTATACTCTTCTCAGGGTTGTGGCCTGTCAAAGCCCATAATGATCAGGGAGATTAAAAAACTCTTAGGAAATTAATATCTTCATTTTTCACATGCAAGTATAAATTACCCAACACAAACCCATGGTGCTTGATCACCAGGCATTTCCAGGACCAGAGCTCCCGGATTTCAACCTCTTCTTCCCACCTCCAACCATTTTCATGTTGGACCAACATATCACTTAGATTGATGGGCCCACCCAGAGCATTAAGACACTTGGCTACATGATTAGGTTTTCATACACAAAATGGTTTGGCTTTTATTAAAAATATCCACAACAAAATGAGTTTAACTCCAAGAAATCCTTTGCTGATGTTTCTACCGCTGCATTTCCAAGATTTCTAGCAACAAACATTTTGACTTTAATCAAAATCCACATAAATGTTTCACTTTTGAAATGACTGTTTGGCATCCTATAGAGAATTTACCTGTTGAGCACAGTTTTGGATAAAATGAAATAAGATAACATCTGACAGCATCTCTGGCAACCTTGCCACCAGTTTGTGCCACTGGCCCTCAGCTGCCATCCATCATTTCTGAACCCCATTCAAAGCCTCCCAAGGGAAGGTTTTGGAAGACATAGCTAATCCCCTTGAAATTGGTTTTTTTTTCAGGGGGTGCCTGGTTGGCTCAGTGAGAAGAGCATGGGACTCTTAATCTCAGGGTCATGATTTTGAGCCCCATGTTGAGTGTGGCGATTATGTAAGTAAAAAAAATAAATAAATACTTAAAAAGAAAATGGTTATTTTTCTAAATTGCCGGAAAATTGAATGGATCATATCACAATTGAGCTACAAAGTTAGAGCCTCCATAATAAATGGCAGTTACACTTCTCATGATTATTTCATCTGCTTCAGTTAATCATGTAAATGATGTTACCTAAATTAACAGACGAAACAGGAAGGAGATACAAGAGATTCTTCTACAAATTAAAAACTTGAAGAGTTTCATTTACAGAAATACAGGTATTTGGGGAACTTCAGAGTCAGAGTCATTGGGTCTTAGCTCACTTTACAGTTTTCCAAATCCGTTCATGGACATTTTCAGGCATGGCCCTCACAGAAATTACCGAAGGAAGCAGCCATGCATCAGTAGATGTGTCCTCTTCTCAAGGCAGTCTGAGTCCAGGTTCTCGACTTAACTAGCTGTCTGGTAGTTATTGAAGCTATCTGAACCTCAGTGTCAAATTCATGCTGTGAGTAAAAAATTACCTGCAAAATATGCCTGATGATGGCTACTTTCACCTGCTGAAAAGATTAAATGACATGAAAACATAAAAATATCTACCTCAGTTTCCAACTTATGCCTTCTCTCCAAGGAATATTTTTTATCTTGACAAAACGGTTCTAAAATACCACAAGTCTGCAGGAAAAGCCAGTCAGAGGTATTAAAAAAGAATAATGGAAGACTATCATGGTGGTACATGAATTACATTAATGGATTCCATTTCTCTATCTTCTGCATGATCTTGTTTGCAATGTGACTCTGCAGTTCCATTTAGGAAAAGTAGAGTGTTTTTCCCTGCACCTCAGGTGTGAGGTCATTTGTGTGACTTGTTTTGGCCAAAGGCATGTTAGCAAACTTGCCTCAAACAGATTTGAAAAAGTGCTTTTGCATTTGTTTCTTGTCTGCCCTCTGCACTTCACCATGGAACATGTTTGGGCTAGCCTCTGGTGGTCAAAAGATATGTGGACCAATTGCATTCATCTCCTTAGTCCACAGCCAACAGAACACCTGACTTAAGAATGAGCCCAACTAAAGCCAGAAAAACTGCCCAGCTTAGCCCACTCTAAATTACAAACTGCAGATGCATGAGATAAATAAACATTTATTGTTTTTAAGCTGTATTTTCTAGATGGGGTTTCCATAAGAAAATTAAGTCCTATAGAAAAAATATTTGACTATTTTCTCAATTCTCCCAACTGGTACTTAGTTAATTCGTTAATAAATGCCTTAGAGCATTAAGGCTTAACTATCTTCTGGAGTCCTACTAAGAAGGGATGTTTCAAACCATTGCATTGTGGATGGTTGTTAGATACCCTAATTGTAACAACAGATAACTAATGCAACCATATATTAAAATGCTTTACAAAGTCATCATTCTTTTTAAGATTTTATTTACTTTTTTATTTGAAAGAGAGAGAGTGAGTGAGAGAGAGAGAGCATGAGCAGGGGGAGAGAGAGAAGCAGACTCCCTGCCAAGTAAGGAGCCCAATGTGGGGCTCAATCCCAGGACCCTGGGATCATAACCTGGCCAAAGGCAGTCGCTTAACTGACTGAGCCACTCAGGTGCCCCTAAAGTCATCATCCTTAAAATAAAGTGTCACCAAAACGATAGATCAATGGACCAAAATTAAATATTGAAAAAGTCTGAAAAATGTAAGATATGAAGTAAAAGTGGGCATTTTAAGAAAGAAAGGGAGCATTCACTTTAGTCTGCTGGGACAAGTGGCTGCTACATGGAAAACAAAAACCTTGGTACCTGACATCTTGCCCTCAAATACACTCCATATGGTTAAAAAGTTAACATTTTGTTTAAAGAAAGAGTGATATTATTAAAAAATAGATAGTAATTCATATCATCTCTATTAAGAAAAGCCTTTTCAAGCATGATTACCAAAGAAGCTATAACAGAATGATTGATAGATCTATGTAAAATTTGTAAACACCAGTATATGTTTAAAAAGCAAAAATATTAACTTTGGCTCCAAATTTTTATATTTTGATATATAGCTAAAAGGTAAATGAAAAATTAAATTTGGCAATAGCTAGATATATGTTTTTATAGCAAATATGTGAGCTTCTTCTGTATGCCAGAACTGCATATCTGCAGATTTAAAAGAAAGCAGAAAAAAGAAAGTAGAAATGAGCACAACCCCTATTCTCATGGTACTTAAAGTTTAGTGAATGAGTCAGTATATAAGCAAGTAAATAAGTACAAGAGAGCGTTCCACTAAAAGGAAATTTCAGGTGCAAGTATCCTGTGGTAGGAGGGAATTTGGTGTCTTTGAGAGACTGAAATAAGGTCTAAGCAGCAAGAACACAACAACCAAATGAAAGACTGGCTCAAAATGAACTGAAAGGAAAACAGGGGCCATAATTTGCAAGGCCTTATAAACCCTGAGGAAGACATTTGATATTTATCTTAAGAGTAAAGAAAGTTACTTGAAGTGAAGGGTTTTAATCTGGTGGGTGACATGATCGTATTTGGTTTTGTAAAAACCTTTTGAATAGATGAGTTGATGAAGTTGATACAGATGATGTAGATGAATATAGATGATTCAAATGTTTGATAATGAGTTACTCTATTGACACAGGCAAGAAGCACCAGGAATTTGCTCCAGAATAGCAGTAATGAAGATATTGCCAAGCGAATGGATTCAAAGATACTTTAAACACACACACACACACACACACACACACACACACACACACAGAAGCTTGATGATGGGTAGGACTAAGGAAGTAGAGGAAAGATAATTATCTGTTACGTCAGAATGTGGTAATAGCATTCACTAGAATAAGAAAAATTAGGGAACCAGTTGGGGGAGACATGGATTATAAGTTTTATCTTAAACATTAAACATACTAAGGCTGAACTGCCTTTGAAACATTCACATAAAAGTGAAGTAAGCAAGGGATGCCTGGGTGGCTCAGACTGTGAATTCTCTGCCTTCGGCTCAGGTCATGATCCCAGAGTCCTGGGATCAAGTCCCACATCAGGCTCCTTGCTCGGCGGGGAGCCTGGTTCTCCCTCTGCTTGTTGCTCCCTCTCTGCTTGTGCTTTCTCTCTCTCTCTCTCTCATTCTGATAAATAAATAAAAACAAAAATCTTGGGGGAAAAAAAAGAAGTGAAGTAAGCGGTTAAATATGGAGTAGAGGTGTGAGCTAGAGAAGGAAACCTGGATTTCATCAGCATTTAACAGATACCTGAAGCTACAAATGTGGATATTTGAAGCTTTGGGAAAGGCCCTCAGAACAGAGAAGTAAGATGACAACAGAGAAGTAAGTTAAGGTAAGTGTCCCTAAAACTTAGCGTTTAGAAGCTCCCAGGGTTGGGGAAACTGGGTTGCTCAGTCATTAGGCACCCTACTCTTGATTTCCACTCAGGTCATGATCTCAGGAAAGTGATATTGAGCCCCAGGGCAGGCACTGTGCTGGGAAGGGAGACTGTCTAAATTTCTCTCTCCCTCCCTCCCATCCATCCCCCCAATTCTCCCCCCACACCCTCACCTCCCACCTACCCCCAACACGTCCATACCTCCACCCCGGCTCAAGGGCATCTACCGCTCTCTCTCTCTCTCTCAAAACAAAAACAAAAACAAAAAACCAACTCCCAAGATTGATGGCCAGCTGGTGAACAACAAAGATTTGTGAAGGAATGAGGACTGTAGAAGGAGAAAAGCACAGACGGAATAAGGTCTCCAAGGCCAGAAGAGAGAACTTCAAGAAGTAGTGGTCAGCACATCCAAGCCTGCAGAGAAGTCAAGTAAAAGAAAGACCTGACAAGGTGGTGTCCTGAGCAAGAGCTGCTAAAGGTGTTGAGACACGAGGAAATGAAGACATCGAGGACAGTCCTCCCCCTTATCCATGGGGAATCCCTTCCAAGAACGCCCCATGGATGCTTGAAACCAAGGAGAGTCCTGAACCTTACCTATCCTATACTTTTTCTATACATATATACCTATAAGGCGGCTTACTTTATAAATTAGGCAGAGTAAGAGATTAACAACAACAACTCATAATAAAATAGAACAATTATACCAATGTATTGTAATAAAAGTTACTTGAATATGACCTCTCCCTTTCTCTCAAAGTAGTACACTGCACTCACCCTTCTTGTGACGATGGGAGATGATGAAATACCTGTGAAATGGGATGGAGTGAGGTGAATGAGGCAGGCCCCTTGCCATAGCTAGGCTATGATTGACCTTCTGATGATTCGTCAGAAGGAGCGTCATCTGCTTCCAGACCATGGTGCATAGCAGGGAAAACAAAACCACAGATAGCGAAACTGCGGATAAGAGCTAGCTACTACATAGGCAATTCCTGTAAGAAATCAGGCTGTAAAACAGAAGGATTATCAAGGGAGGTGGACAATCTTTCCTTGCTTTCTTCCCTTTTGGTTCGGTAAATTTTAAAGGTTATTAATATTATCAAATTCAGTACTCCAAAATCTTTGTCAGTAAGCATAAAATACACAATGGTTTAAAATATATAGGTGATTTATATAGCAAGCAGTCTGTATTAGTCCTCTAATATAGTCCATATAATATTATGGTTTGTAAGAAATAAAAACAAGCAGAAAATGTAATTTAAATATCAAAATGAGATTAAATAATGTGTGCAAAGTTCTTAACTTCAGTGCCTGACACAAATATACATTTTATTCTTTCTGTAATGTGACAAAATTTTATAGAAAGATTGTGTTTATTTTTCAGTCAAAAAATGTCTGTTTCCACATAATCCTCCTTTATCTTATAAGAGAAATCCCAGAGACATATAGATTAAATAAGAAACATATTCCATAAATTATCACATACTTTATACTTGCCATCTTAGTCCTGAAGTCAGTCCAATTTCTAGACTTTATTTCAGGGTAGAGGGAGAGAGAATCTTAAGCAAGCTCCATGTCCTGCATGTAGGCCAGTGTGGGGCTCAATTTCATGACCCTGAGATCATGACTTGAGCCAGAATCAAGACTCAGCCACTTAATCAACTGAGCCACCCAGGCGCCCCCCTCTTTTCTTTTATTTATTTATTTTTCCTCCTCTTTTCTTTTAGATAAATAATGCTAAAATCTAAGACAATTGGAAAATATTGTGCAATTGATGTTGGATATTCTGCTTTGTCAACATTAATTTTCATTGGACAAATTCTACTTATTTTTCCCCTTTCTTATTCTGTTAGTAGGTATATGCTTGTACTATAACTAATTAGGATTAAATTAATATAGATTTAATAAGCAACCAAATATTTTACAAAATACTCTCCAATAGTTGTAGTTGTGGTGTTTTTTAAAAAAGAAATATGAGGGTCCCTGTGTGGCTCCCTCATTGGAGTCCCCGAGTCTTGGTTTTGGTGCAGATCATGATCTCAAGATTGTGAGGTCAAGCCCCCATGTGGGCTTGTGCTCAGCATGGAGTCCGCTCCTCTGTCTCCTTCCCCCTCTGAGTCTCCCCCCACGCATATGCATATGCAAGGTCTCTCTCTCTAAAATAAATAAATAAATAAATAAAATCTTTTTTAAAAAATAAAAAAAAATAGAACTTGAAAAAAATAGATATTTAGGACCCGATTTGTGCGTACATACATGTTATAATTAAAGAAGGGTACACACACATATTTAACTTGTTTAAGATAAGAATATTTGATTACATGAAGTAGTGAATAAATTCTTTCCTACCAAAAAATTCACCTGAGCCTGAAAAGCGCCAGGAATCAGCGGTTGGCCCTCTGGATGCCTTTTATCGTGTGCCACAGGCCCGTGAAAATTGGATATTCTCGCTCTACTCATACGTTGGACCTAAACCAACACCACCACTCTGCCGCAAGCTCCCCTATAGAAGGAATCCATCTAATCTCCTCCAAAATGTCCTAAATAAGAAAATAAAATAAGTAGAATTGAAGCTGCACTACTCTAGGGCACATTTCTATTTCTGGCAACTATGGATTATTCAGTAATACCTCTCGGTGCACCAGTAAGCAGGGAGCATGGGAAGCTAATAAAAGTAATGAAGTCTTTGTAGTACATGAACTCACTGCTATTAAATCTCTTCTGAGAAATGGGATGAGCCTGCCAAGTTTGTTGGGAGGACAGCTGAATTTGTAAGCTGGTGAAGTGAAAATAAGTTGTGCCATGTGGCAACAGGGGCTGAAGATAATGGGCGTTCATGCTCAGGAACTGAATGCTTTGTCTAGCCTTCAGATTCATTGAGGAGGGATGATGACATAAAGCTGGATTTATCACATCTGCACTTGTCAGCAAAATCTAGAGGGAAAAAAGATCACAGTTTTATAGTATGCAAAGCTTGAGCATATCACGTTGCTAACAATATTGAGCCGCATAATGTAAACTTAACATTCTTCATCCAATGGCTGATACCGTGTGCCATCCTTGTGGCCTGTGGAAGCGCCTTCCTTATCCAGAGCTCCTGGAAAGCCATGATGATGTTGAGGTCTATGGGAAGGACTACTCAGGTGGTCGATCAGACAAAGATCCAGCAGGAAACAACCCACTCTAATTTAGGAAAGCTTACTATATGAAGGTGCGACCAAGGCCCACGGAAACCACAAAGATAGTGCAGCGCATACCCTGGGGTAGTATTGGTGGGGTGCACTTATCACCCCTGGAACAGAAGCGTCAAGTGTTACTGGAATCTAGAGACAGAAAAGGCTGTGCAAAAAAATGTCGCCTTACAGCAACTCTGACTTGCAGAAGAGGGACACAGCCTGCCCGAAGGCATCCTACAGGTAGGGGGATGGAGGAAAAATACCCCAGCCGTCCTCTTCCCTGTACTCTCCAGCAGGTGCCGCTCATTGACTGAACCCAACCAACAACCAGGTTTCTTCAAAGAGATCCCTTTAAAACTGTCTCTAGGACAGGGCAGGGTGGAATAGCAGGTAGAGTGATCTAAAGGGGCAAATGGAAGACACCCAACGTAAGTGGAAAGAGAGCATTATTATTTCAAGTAACTATTAGTTTTGCCTAAGTCTTTACCGGTAATTCCCTCGATGATATTATTTGCTTGCTTTCCTCTCCAGCATGAACAGGTCTAACATAAGAGTAGGCGAAGGACATTAATCCCCAGTAGTCAATTTCCTTAAGCATTTCCAGGTAACATTATCTCCTGCCTCCCCACAAAAATCAAGAATTCTCACCTAAATCCCCAAGAGAATATTTATTTTCATTTTACAAAGAATGCCAGTTGTTGAGTGGTGACTGTTTTTAAAGAGAGTAATTAAAGCTCTCAGTTTTTCCTTTTACAAATCAGGTGAGCAATGTACTTACTCTGAACAATGACAGTTTTTTTGGCTGCTTGTGAACTCTGGAAATATTGATCAGTTCAAAATATTCGGACGCTTGCATCTCCTGAATTTGCTTACTGCAGCCCTTCTTCCTGGTCGGTCAGGAGAGCACCAGCAATTTTGTTATCATGATAAATTATCCTCCCTGGTAGGTCACTCTTTTTTACCTAAAGTCACAATTTGCTCTTTCCTCTAGGTCACAACCTGATTTTTCAGGGTGACAGATTTATTGCTTGCTCTGTGCTCCAAAAAACAAATAGCCAACGTTGCTCAAAATATAGTACTGTCACAATAACTTTGGTATTTCTCAATGGGAATAAGACCCAGCATTT
>PISX010032748.1:0-15862 GCA_004024625.1 Mellivora capensis | reverse complement strand
AACAGACGAATGGATAAAGAAGATGTGGTCCATATACACTATGGAGTATTATGCCTCCATCAGAAAGGATGAATACCCGACTTTTGTAGCAACATGGACGGGACTGGAAGAGATTATGCTGAGTGAAATAAGTCAAGCAGAGAGAGTCAATCATCATATGGTTTCACTTATTTGCGGAGCATAACAAATAACACGGAGGACATGGGGAGATGGAGAGGAGAAGGGAGTTGAGGGAAATTGGGGGGGAGATGAACCATGAGAGACTATGGACTGTGAAAAATAAACTGAGGGTTTTGAAGGGGTGGGGGGTGGGAGGTTAGGGGAGCCAGGTGGTGGTTATTGTGGAGGGCACGCATTGCATGGAGCACTGGGTGTGGTGTAAAACTATGAATTCTGTTACGCTGAAAAGAAATTAAAAAATAAATAAATAAATTTAAAAAAAGACTGATTCATATATTAACCTTTTGTCCATTATATTTGTTGCAGATATTTTGTTCCACCTTTCATTTATAGTTTAGTTGTGCTTATGATGGTTGATATAAAGATTTTTTAAAATCTTTTATTTTGAAAAAAAATCTTTTATTTTGTTGAATTTATTGAGATTTTCCATCTGTAATTTCTTTCCATTTTTTTATTGTGTTATGTTAGTCACCATGCAGTACATCCTTAGTTTTTGATGCAGTGTTCCATGACTCATTGTTTGCATATAACATCCTGTGCTCCATGCAATACCTGCCCTTCTTAATACCCACCACCAGGCTCATCCATACCCCCGTCTAAAACCCTCAGTTTCCCAGAGGCCACAGGTTCTCATGGTACATCTCCCCCTCCAATTTCTCCACATTCATTTTTCCCTTCCTTATCCTAATGTCCTTTGTGCTATTCTGTATGTTCACAAATAGTTAAACCATATGATAATTAACTTTCTCTGCTTGACTTATTTCACTTAACATAATCTCCAGTACCATCATGGTTTTTAAGCTCAGAATATTCTTTCTTATCCGAGAGAATGTAAGTATTCACTGGTATTTTATTCTAATTTTTTTTTACATTTAGCCTTTAATCCTTTTTTTAAAAGATTTTATTTATTTATTTGACAGAGATCACAAGTAGGCAGAGAGGCAGGCAGAGGGGGGTGGGAGAAAGCAGGCTCCCTGCTGAGCAGAGAGCCCGATGCGGGGCTCGATCCCAGGACCCTGGGATCATGACCTGAGCCAAAGGCAGAGGCTTTAACTCACTGAGCCACCCAGGCACCCTAGCCTTTAATCCCTTTGATATATGTTTTAGAGTATGGCATGTGTTAAGGCTCTGCACTGCTTTTTCCTCCAAATAGCTGAATGTGCTGATACCATCTTTTAATCATCTTTCCATAGTGTTGATTGCTGATTTCCTTTATGTATATTATACATATGTGTGCATATGTATCCTACATGCAGTCTCTTTCTTTGGTTTGATTTATTTTATTTTTTTTTATTTTGATGCCACTGTGACTTTGTTACTCTGTAATCTAGAGTTCTATCTTGTAGCACTAGCAGAAATGTGAAGTTATGGGAGTGCCTGGGTGGCTCAGTGGATTAAAGCCTCTGCCTTCAGCTCGGGTCATGATCCCACGGTCCTGGGATCGAGCCCCGCATCGGGCTCTCTGCTCAGCAGGGAACCTGCTTCCCCCCCCTCACTCTGCCTGCCTCTCTGCCTACTTGTGATCTCTGTCTGTCAAATAAATAAATAAAATCTTTTAAAAAAAAGAAATGTGAAATTATGACATCAAGTAAACCATAGGCAAAAGTATATGAAAAACAATTTGTAAATATCAAGTTTGTTGTGAAGATAACCTAAGTTGGCACGGTCTTAGTACCTAAGTTTTAATTTGTTTTAATGAACAGAGTTAATTTGTACCACATTTTGTCAAGAAACACAACCTCAGCAAGGAGGCAGGAACTCCCTCCTCCCAACGTACAACCCTGAGGGTCATTACTCTCAGAATTTACTGTCTGAATTGCCCCATTAGTGACCACATTCAATTATTTCAAGGCAATCACTAAAAAGTCTATGTGTCTTCTAAAGTAAACCAAACAAGTAGCAGCTATGTGAAAGGCACAGCTGATGAAGGGAAAGGAACCAAGGAGCATTTGGAAGAGGCCCACTAGTAGGCAAAGCTATCAAAAGTGTAGCACATTGTGACAAAGCAAATGTTTTTAAGAAAATCCACACTGTCCAAAATGGCAGAGAGGCATAAGAGAAAAATAGTGAGGGCCAGCCAATGGGGATCTCCCTAAGGGACAGGGGTCACATGCTGAATACACAGTAGAGGAATCTCACAAATTCAGGAGACATGCTTTGTATAAGAAAAGGTAATGGGCATGAGCATGAAGTTCTGATTCTGATAGAAGGCAGAGAAGGCATGACTTCAAGAGGAAAGGATGAAGTTACTGAAGAGAGAGAAGATGTAATAATTATGGGGGCAAGAGCATGAGGAGGCATTAGGATGGGCTTCGGAATGCAAGCAGAAGGGTATACTTCAAAGAGGAAACTAGAAGGAGTAAGACAGTCTAGTTGTCCAGGTTAAGGGTCTATGGTTCCCCAGATCCCATCATTAAAAGGGGAACCTGAAGGAACAAATAAGAATAAAATAAGAAATAAAATAAATAAAATAAGAATAAAATAAGAAATAAGAAATAGCCAACAAACACTTGAAAAAAGTTCAAAGTTAAAACTGTTTTGCCATTTTCAAATTGGCAGGGATTTTTAAAAACTATAGTACATGCTAGCAGGGTGTAGTGATATACACGTTCTCATATACCGCTGCAGGAATGTAAACTGGAAAGCTTTTTGATAAGCAATTCATAACACAAATCAAGTACCTTGCACATTCCTGTTTCAGTTATTCTGGAAGGAAAAAAAATAGTGCTGTGGAGAGATGTTTAAATGCAAGGATGTGCATAACAATGTATTCACTATGAAAAGGGAAAAATTAAAATGTCCTACAACAGAGAAATGATTAAATTATATATCTAGATGATGAAATAGTCATTGAAGATAGTGGTTTTGAAGAATTTTTAATGATTTGTAAAAATGGTTATGATATAGAATTAAACAAAAATCAGTATACTAGTAGTGCCTTGGTGGCTAGATCAATTAAATGTCTGCCTTTGGCTCAAGTCATGATCCCAGGGTCTTGGAATCAAGCCCTAAGTGGTCTGGCTCCCTGCTCAGCAGGGAGTCTGCTTCTCTCTCTCCCCTCCCCCCCCCCCACTTGTGTTCTCTCTCTCTCTCAAATAAATAAATAAAATCTTTTTAAAAATCAGTATACAAGTACATGACTACAATCTGTTTACAGTTAATGTATAACTCTAAGTACATACATACTTACATGTGTGCATAAAATATGGAAGGAAACACACTAAAACATTAATAGTGCTTTTCTCTAAGAAGTGATTTTATTTGCTTCTTTATACTTTTCTTCTGTTAATTCTTTTTCTGCAAACAACACATCTTACTTTTATGATTAAAAGCCAGGTGGTGGGTATTATGGAAGGCACGTATTGCATGGAGCATTGAGTGTGGTACATAAACAATTAATTCTGTTACACTGAAAAGAAATTAAATAAAAAAAAATTAATAAAAAAAAGAAACTCTGCCAACAAGAGACATTATCTACAAACTGGGAGGGGAGAAATCCCAGTTTCCTCCAGCCCTGAAGCTTAGAACTGCATGAAAGAATCGAGCTCTTATGCAAAACTGCCCAGTGCCTTGGATACGGAACCAGAAGGGACTTTTGTTCTGGACTGAGTGGGGTTGAACTTGGCTTTGAACAGTAGGGAGAGGAAAGAGATGTAGAAAGCAGGATCATATATCAGCTCTGGAGGGTTCATTCACATACAAGAAGAGGCATATGTCCTACCAAGTGAACACAGGTAACTGCCACATCTTAATTCAACTGAGATGGAGTGGGAGGAGGGAATACCATTGGCTGCTCACAGAAGTTGGCTAGCTAGAGCTTGGAGCACCTGTGTCTACCACTTTGTGAACTGGCAAGGGAGCGCACACTGGCTTAGATGCACCTGTAAGCCTCTGGAACAAACCGCACAGATATTACTCCTGCCTCAACCACAAATTTTCTGTGTGAACTTAGACAAATTACTTCATCTTTCAGGGCCTCCATTACTTTGTTGGTGAAATGATGATGATAGCAACGCTAGCTAAGGCTTTCTGTATGATGACCTAAGTTATAGAAAAGTACATATGACTGCATGCCTGGCACACAGTAAATGCTCTGCAAGTGTTTGTTATTGTTATCATTTGTTGCCATTACCTGCATACTGATTTGAGATGGAGTGAAATACAAATGGTGAATACTAAGGAGCTCAGTTCTAAAATGGAGAAAGTCATCAGTCTATCAGGGAGGCCCAGAAGGACTAAAAACAAGAAACTAGAGACTTGGGTGAAAATGAGGTAGTTACTCCACTTCCTCATATCAGGGAGATCATATGATAGTTGTCTTTCTCCGATTGACTTATTTCACTAAGCATGATACCCTCTAGTTCCATCCATGTCGTTGCAAATGGCAAGATTTCATTTCTTTTGATGGCTTGGCGGGTAGGAAAAGAAGAAAAGAAACAAGATGGGATCGGGAGGGAGACAAACCATAAGAGACTCTTAATCTCACAAAACAAACTGAGGGTTGCTGGGGGAGGGAGGTCGGGAGAGGGGGGTGGGGTAATGGACATTGGGGAGGGTATGTGCTATGGTGAGTGCTGTGAAGTGTGTAAACCTGGCGATTCACAGACATGTACCCCTGGGGATAAAAATACATTATATGTTTATAAAAAAATAAAAAATTAAAAATTAAAAAAAATGAGGTAGTTAAAGGGAACCCCCACATCCTAGCATCATCAATCTTCCTCACGGGCCTGGGGAACTGTTTAGAAAATGTTGTTTAAGGGCACCTGGGTGGCTCAGTTGGTTGGACGACTGCCTTCAGCCCAGGTCATGATCTTGGAGTCCCAGGATCAAGTCCCACATCGGGCTCCCTGCTCAGCAGGGAGTCTGCTTCTCCCGCTGACCTCTCTCCTTTCATGCTCTCTTTCTCTCTCTCAAATAAATAAAATAAAATCTTAAAAAAAGAAAGAAAATGTTGCTTAAGACCAAATCAACTACATTTTGCATTTGGTTAAAAGTGAGTCAGGACTATTGTGAGTTTAAAGGAAAGAATATATTTTAGATGACTTGAACTTCACCATTTGCCCCATCAAAACACTGCAAGGAATTTATCCAGAGGAGCCAGCCAGACAGGTAAGCAAAGATGTGGTATTGATTTTGGTGTTGTACAGAATAATGAAAACCTGGAAACAGTCTCCTTATCAACTGTGGATTGGGGTAGATATAGATTATGACATGCTGCTAAAGTGGAATGCTATGCAGTCATTAAAGGGGATGAACTTCTGTGTATACTTATATATGCGCTGACACGGAAAGCTGTGCACAATACATTATTGAAGGCAAAATAGCAGGTAGAGGATCACAGCATGCCCTTAGAGTAGCTGCATCTCCTCATGGACTTGTGCAGAAAGGGATTAGAAGAGTGCCTCTACAAAGGTAGATAGTGATTGTAGGTAGGATTTCAAGACATTTGTGTTTTCTTCTTTATGTCTGTCTCTATTTTAAAAAATTTCTAGAATGAGCATGTATTATCTTTGTCATAGGCAAACCTGATTGGGTAAAAAAAAATATCTTTTGTCAAATGAATGGATGTCTTTAAACACACACACACACACACACACACACACACACACACACACACAGAAGTGTTAAACCTATTAGAGCTCATCCCCGGGCACCTGGTTGGCTCAGTTGGTTAAGCGTCTGCCTTTGGCTCAAGTCATGATCTCCAGGTCCTGGGACCCAGTCCCACGTCTGGATCCCAGTTCAGTGAGGAGTTTGCTTCTCCATCTCCTCTGCCTCTGCCTCTCCCCCCTGCTTGTACTCTCTCTGTCTCTCTCTCTCACTCTCAAATAAATAAATTTAAAAAACAAAACATCACCCCCCCCACAAAATGCAACAAATCGTTTCCTTTGTCACCCTCCTCCCACTGCTTTCTTTGGGGTCAAGTCATCATTATTAAATATGCTATTCTTTTGACTGGAATGTAAATGTCCTGTGAGGGAGAATGCAATTAGGAACATCTCACACATAATTATGAATGCTGAATATGAGTAGGTATCAGAGGACAACAAAAACACCACATGACAGTTAGAATTCTGAAAATGTTCATTTTTCTTCTCAGAACTAGAATTGCAAACTCTATTTCAATCTAGGGCTTTCAAATGGTCGGTTTTCACTTTCTATGAATGGATCAGGAGTGAGTACCTCTCCTGGGGGATACAAAATAAACATAAAACTGCTCTCACGACCAGCAATTGATAAAGGCCATGCACTCCTTTGCTGACCAGAAGGATATCAACTTACCTGGCTTTCACTCACTCACCTGGACAGAAACCTCATGGCAATTCTCTTTTCTGCAACCATGATTCCTCTGCTGGCTGTAATTGGGAAATCACGTCTGGTTTGGAAATTGTAATCCCTGATTTTGGGAAAATAAAGGGATTTAACTATTTGTGCTGGATACACAATTGTGTTCCAGAGATCCATTCCAATCACTTGTCCTTCAGGAGGAAAAGGTATTCTAGGACACCCCACAGAGTGGTACCAAGAATATCTCCACAGGGCCCAATCTGACTTCTAAGAAGTACTGGAGGAAAGGAAGGAGGATTAGTGTGGGATAGGGAGTGGGAAACTCTCTCAGCTGCAAGGAACAACTGGCTTTGCCTTCCCAGATAGAATGGAAATCTGGTCATCCCCGGGGGAGTCTGATCTAGAAGATCAGAGGACAGAGAAACCAAAGTCTCTGAAGCAGCACAAGAAAGTTTACTAACAACTTCATCTGCCACTGGGCTTGCAAAAGGATAGAGAAACAGAAACTATCAGTTTTCAGCTCCCAAGAAAACACAAATTTGAGCCCTGGCTCTCCATCCCTAGCTCATAAGATCCACAAAAGGAATGCTGTCCTTATCTAAGGAAATCAGGGTCCTATATTTTACCAGTGTCCCTTCTTTACCTACATCCCTCTAAGCAGGGTCCAGTTAACTACCACATTCCTGGCAGAAGTCTGAAGGCACATCTGTAAATATCAGACTCTTAAAAGACCCAAACCATTCCTGCTTACCCTGAGCCTCCTTGGGGAAGGGTGGAGTTGGTAGCATTGTAGGAAGAGAAGATGGACAGGAAGGTCTCCTCTGCTCCAAGTCCAATGCCTACTGAGCACCTAGAATGTGCCTGAGTGCTTTACTTTGTGGAAATTACAAAAAAGAGTAGACACATCTCTCTCAAGAAGAAAGTAATTTAAACGAAAAGAAAAGAGTTCAAGCAGATTCCAATAAGCCTCTACATGCTGGGCACGGTGGAGATGGGAAGTTCAGCAGCAAGGAACTGGCTTGATTTGCCCCTCAGTATATGCTGAGGAGTCCCAATTCCAATCCCTTCAGCCCCAGCTCTCTGTCTGCTCAATAAATATTTGTCAGGTGGATAATTAAAACAATTTGGGAACAAAAGCCCTGAGTATAAAGTCAAATGATTCATTTTATTGTAGAGAGCATAAGGCTTGCTGGAACAACAGAGAAGGAAGAGAGGTGGGGGGAGTGATGATGGATGACTGAGAGTGGCTTTGTGAAGGAGGTGGTCCTTAAGGGAGGGTGAGACTTGGATGGGACACTTCACACCTTTGGCTCATAGCACCAGCAGTCCTTACAATGGCAGTTCAAGTCCATCTGCTATTGCTTTGCAGTGAGGGATCCCCACTGCCAAAACTTCTGCTGGATTACTTCAACTGTCTTATAACTGGATTTCCTGCCACCTCTAATCTCATGTTCTACCATTCCATTGTCTATACCAGAGTGACCATTTGAAATAACATAACATTAAAAAATTTTTTAAAAAGTTTTTTAAATTTTGTTAAAAAGAAAGAATAAATAAATAAGTAAATAAATGCGAACCTAGGCACAGCACACTTCTTTGTAAAAATACTCTGCAGAGGATCCTCTTGCAGAGGAGAAGTGTGCACCCCTTCTAAGATGAAACCATATTCCTTCAGGTGGTATTCTAGACCTTTGCCAACCTGGACCTGATGTACCTGTCTGGCCTCGTTTCCTCCTACCCCTGCCCACATAGACTCCATACTCCAGGAAAACAATCCTTTTCACTGTTTCTGAATGCAAATGTTATGCTCTTTTAAATTTCTAATGCTTTCGTAGTTGCTTTCAAACACATTCACGTTCAAAGGTAATTACCATCTGATCTTAAAAACACCCTGTCTCCTTGGGGATTTAAAACATCTAGAACCTCATAATTACATGTATAAGTGGAAAAGGTGATATGATGACAAAAATACATACACAAATGGTACAAAGATTAGAAGGAAATGCACAAATGTGAGATAAGTCTTGTTGAATAATAGAGTTATAAACAATTTCTTCTCTTCTACAAGAAGAAATATATTAGTGTTGCTATAACATATTTTTTACTAATTAAAAAAAACAGCAAGCATTAGTATACCAAATGATGGGAGGCTTTAAGGTAAAGAATCTTCTTTGGGGACAATTATTCAAGTGAAAGAGCAGAGTAGGCTGGATTTACCCCAGACAGCATCATGGAAGAGAAGAGTTTTGACTTAACAGTTGGAAGGAATGGCCTGAACCACATCACAACAACTAGAAGGAGCAGAAGACGCAACCAATATTGCTGCCTATAAAAGGAGGGTCAGAGACTAGAATGGGCTGGCTCGGGGAGAGCAGGCAAATGGATGGAAGTCAGACAACTCATAGACAAGAGATAATATGACCATACTTGGTGCCTAATGGCCACCAATTATCTAGAAATAGCACATGGCTGGTACTTGAGAACATACTGGCTTTGCTACAGTAACCAGGGCTGTATTCTTGGGGTTGGGGGGAAAGTAGTGAATTCCCAAGGGAATATTATCCTTTGGCAATAGCAGAAGTTTCTGAGGGTGAGAGGAAGCAGGAAGGGAAATACTTGTTGAGTATCTGCACATGCTAGGCACCATGGTCAGAAGTTACATGTATGAAACCTTCATAACAACCCTGTGAGGTATATACCTCTTATACCATTTCATAACAGAAATACACTCAGAGTGGTTCTAGAACTTGCCTAGCACCTAGCATTTAAGTGACAGAGTCAATGACTGCCTGTGTATATTTCTGAGCAACCTGAAACGGAACACAGACAAACGAAAGTTGATCACATTAAACAGTGAGATCATGGGTGCTTTCCTGATGACTTCTGTTTTTCTTAATGTTGTTATAATGTTAAAACAATTTCTTTTGACTGTAAATTAAAAAGGATTGATGGATTCCTAAACATTCTCCTCCCCCATATCCATTAATGTGATCTGAAGGCCAGTTTAACAAATTTAAGGATTAGGATTAAAGTACCAAAAGGCAACTGTTACAATTTTTCAAGAAATTCTCAGAAAGATAATAAAAGCAAGATTTTAAAAACACAATACAGAAAGCTCTTGAAATGCCAAAAAAAGCAATCATTAAACTCTATAATCAATATTTTTTGCAAATAAGAGAATGAAAATGTATGACAGTTCCCTGAGAAGCAGCCAAAGGCCAGGGATCTTGGCTCAGATCGATGAAGCACTGCAGGGATTGATGTCCCTTGCCAAGAGGACTGGAGAAAATCTGGATGTTTGTGTTCTGAGAGGGAAGAGAGCTTTTAAAATGAAGCTTCTAGAGGAGCTGGCTTTGTCAGAGGCTGCACTGTTGAGTCTTACATCACAATCTAAATGCAAACAGCACAATTTTATATGATGCGGACAATTAAGACTAAAAAGGTTTATGCTCTGACTAGTACATAAAATGCAACTAAACTGTTTATTCTCATATCCGCGAAAGAACCAATTTCTTTAAGCTGCTTCTCTCTCAAATTCTGTGTCTCAGGTGTGTAAATCATGTTTAACAAATTAGCCTAAATTACAGAAAGCAATAGTGTTATTTAGATCTCAAAGTCTCTGAAAACCTTGTGCCAGTTCATATGACCAGCACAAAAAATGGAGATAAAACCTGAAATCTATTCATTTATTTTTTGCTCTAAATCTTCTTCCATAGTCTTGAAAAGAGACGCACTGCTATTAGATTCGAGGATCTGAATTTATATGCAATGTGGAATGTTGAAGAATTTGCGCCTGGGTGGCTCAGTGGGTTGACTGTCGGACTCAGTTTCAGCTCAGGTTGTGATCTCAGGGTGGTAAGATGGAGCCCTACATCAGGCTCTGTGCTCAGCAGGAAGTCTGCCTGCGATTCTTTCTCTCTCCCTCTGCCCCTGCCCCACTTCACGTAAATAAATAAAAATCTTTTTAAAAGTTTTCCACTTTGAAAATTGACTTAAATTTCTTAATTTTGAAACCGACCTAAAATCATAGTAAATAAACACCTTCTTTATTGTGGCTAATAAAATAAAAGATAAACTCTCTTCTGCCTGTTTTCTTGCATCCAGTGAAGACAACTAGCTGGCACCAAAACCCAAGCATTTCCTCCAGGTCTCTGCACGGGCTTGACCAGGTTGTTCCTCCTTAGTAGGCCACAGGAAACCCTGCAGAAATCCATGAGTGACTACTTGAGCTAACTGTTCTGGAAAAAGTGGGCATTTTTTTTCCTTTTACACATTGGCCAAGTACTGTAAATTAGATCTTTGAAACCCTTCTGATGTGTAGAACCACAGATTCTTGGAGGGCTTCCTGAGGCCCACTAATAGTTTTTCATTTAGGTCATACAAAGGCTGTAATTTTGCCAGGCTTCTGAGCTAAACAAAACAAAAAACAAATCAAACAACCAACCAATGAACCCAACGAACAAACAAAACCCTAAGCCACACACATACAAAACCACGTTAGATCCCTTTGGGTCTTCCCTTCTCCAAACCCCCTCTAGGCTTGGCCTAAAATACTGTCTGCAACATGGCAATCTTCATTCTAAACTTCTTTTCCCTGCTTCCTGATGCATACACAGTAAGGTCCAGTGAAGCTGACTGTTAAGCATGTACACACCTACCTTGAGGACACTGTGTTGAGCAAAACAAGCCAGACACAAAAGGACACATACCATAGACTCCACTTACTAGAGCAAAGTCATAAATGGTGGTTACCAGGGGCTGGGGGTGGGAGGGAGATGGGGGTTAGTGTTTAATAGGGACAGAGATTCAGTTTGGGAAGATGAAGAAGTTTTGGGGACGGATGGTGATGATGGTTCGGCAACAATGTCAATGTGCTTAATGCCACTGAGTTGCACACTTAAAAATGGCTAGAATGGTAACCTCTGTGTTATATATATTTTGCCACAATAATTTTTTAAAAGAGTGTAAACACCATCTGGGTTTATTCATATGTATAAACCTCAATTTATGCCCTGACATATCTTCTACCGTAGCCTGTCTTCTCACTAGTCCTTGAAAAAAAAGTTCATTTTTGTCCCTGAGCCTTTGTCATATTCTTCTCTAGTGTGGAAACTGCCTGTCATTTCTAGGTCTCCAAAGGTAGCTTAAATTTCTCCTTCTTTTGTTCCCCATAGTACTTCCTGTTTAAACTTGTGATATGGGTGGTTAATCATGCAATTTCTTATTACTTCATCATTGCATATTCAGATCTTGTCCTGTTGTATCTTCCCCAACAGGCTGTAAGTCCCTTCATGCCCAGGAGTGGGTCTTACATGTTGCATAATAGAGAAGTTTGAGGTGGAGAGTAATCTCAAAGGTACAATTAATGATCAAATGATGGGTGGAGAGGAGAAAACTACAGAAGGGTGTCCTATGGGTTCCATTTTCTTCCAAAATGGGAAATCTGTGAGGAGTTTGAGACTCAGTCTCCTGAAGGCAACTGGCTCAGCAGAAACACTGCAGGGCAGGGAGGATGATACACTGTCTACATAAGAATTGAGGGAGACTTTCAGAGAGGAAAAAGAAATCCCAGCTCACTTCTAGATAGACTGTCAGGAGCCCAGTGTTTCCCTATTCTTCTGGGTCATTCTTTTGGGGTAAGAGATGAGTTCTGGGAAGGTAGTGCTGGAGAAGGAGGAAGAAACCATGAGAGACTCTGGCCCTGTCCTGCAGCAAGCTAAGGTAAAAAGTGACGGGGTGCTCCTTGCCTGTGAAATTGTTTTATCACCTATCCTACCTGCGTTACAGGCACTGTAGTTCAAAATGAGATAAGAGACATGGCAGTGCTTTGTTAAGTGGAACCAGAATGAAATAAAAGGAATGACTGAATGCCTAAGCAGCAGAAATCTTGGCAAGGTAGGGTTTACAACAGGCAGTAGATGGCATCTGAGCTACTCCTCTATGCCTAGCCACATTGAGGGGGCAGCCAAGAGAACAGTCTGGGGCTGTGCTGTCCAGTGGGGCAGCTGTGCAGTTTTATGTGTCTGTGTGCTGAGTGTGACTTGAGAGGTGCTGTACAGGTCAAATACACGATGGATTTTGAAGAGTTAGTGAAAGAGAAAAGAATGTGAAATATGTTACTGATAAATTCTTACATTGATCACACGCTGAAATAATACTTTTGTATATGGTGGCTTAAATACAACACATCGTTAAAGTTAATTCACCAATTCTTTTAACTTCTAATTCAGCACACACGGAGTTCACATTATATTTCTATTGGACAGCGGTGCCCCATAGGGAATGGTGGCTTGCCTGACATCTCCAAGGCAACGGATGCCTCATCTGCACTAAACATTCAGTCTTGTAGTTCTCCCCGCTTCCCAACCCTTCTCGTCCCTCACTCTGTGGAAGGACTGACCCACTCCTTCAGGTGCAGCCTGAGGGGCTCGCCTCTCTGTCCCTACTATCACTCTTTCTCCCGTCTGAGGAGTGGGATCCAACACCGAGCCCTTTAGGTTCCAAACATTGTGGCAGAGAGGCGCCCCCGTGGGCAGTGCAGTCAGTCCTTGCGCCAGCTTACCTCCAGTGCTCAATCTCCTCCAGGGAGCTCCCATCCAGGTGTCACACGCAGCAACGTACGGCCGTCACCATGGCAACTCAGTCTCACAGGCCACCAAAGTCATTCCACTACAGCCTAGCCGCAGGCTCCGAAAGGCCGCGGAGCCTGCCACAGGCACACAGGGTACATGCACTCCGCGGCCATCGCCACCTCCCAAGCTCCTCCCGGGCCATAGCCGAGTTTCTGGAGTCGCAACCTCTCCTTTACACACTCCTCTGAAAGGGCTGTTAATCACGCCTGGCTCCCAAGGGCACACAGAGGCGCTCCTGCCCTCCCGAAGGATCCTGGGAGTTGTAGTCCGTAGCCCAGACGAGGGCTCCGTCTACACGGGCACCTTCCCCTCATAGGTGACTAGCGAGGGGGCCGCTGTCCCGGGAGCTGAGTCAGCCGCAAGGACCTCGAGGACGAGGACCTCGGTGATGAGCTAGTGCCTACTGAGCCGGCTCCGGCGCCCTCGGCCCAGCTACCTGCTAACACACCTGCAGCCATGGGTGTCCTGGCAGGGAAGGTACCAGTGTAGTGATAGGACGCAGACTACAGGGGACAGTGAGATCCTGAAGATTAACTTCTGCCACACCTCTGGGTTGAGCGCCTTCCATGGGTCAGACACTAGCTCCGGCTCAGAAGAGCAGAGAACCCAAACAGACACAGGCCCTGCCCTTAGGGAATTAAGCAGTTACTTACAGAGCAGTAAGTCCAGGCACATGGATGCAGGAAGCCACTGAAAAGGGTACCCAATCCCTAGACACACCAACAGTGGAAGTGGGACTCTGTAGGGGACTTTCAATCACAAAAATGCCTGACATACCCAGGCCTCAAATCCACAGAGCCTAATTCCGTTCTGGGTCTATAGACCAACTGCATGTATGAAAGCACTGCTAAAAGGAACAACACAATTTAGCAGACAAAGGTGAAGGGCAAATACCACTTGCACCAAGAATCTCCTCCAACACCCCCAAACACTATAGAATCCAAACCCGAATCATGTTCATTCTACCTTCAAACTATCAAATTTGTTTACTTTTCAACACTTCCTTACATATACCCCCAAAGTCCAACTGTCAGGGAGGGGGTCTACGAAAAAGGGATTTCTGTGCTTCTGGGGATGTGCACACATTCCAAGAGTTAAGGGGGCAAGTCAATGTTTAATTTTCACATTCAGGTACTAAGGACCTGATGGTTTTTTTTTTTAATTTATTTGTATTTCTTTTCAGCGTAACAGTATTCATTGTTTTTGCAACACACCCAGTGCTCCATTAAATACGTGCCCTCCTTAATACCCACCACCAGACTCCCCTAACCTCCCACCCCCCCACCCCCGCCCCTTCAAAACACTCAGGTGGTTTTTCAGAGTCCATAGTCTCTCATGGTTCATCTCCCCCTCCAATTTCCCTCAACTCCCTTCTCCTCTCCATCTCCCCATGTCCTCCGTGTTATTTGCTATGCTCCGCAAATAAGTGAAACCATATGATAATTGACTCTCTCTGCTTGACTTATTTCACTCAGCATAATCTCTTCCAGTCCCGTCCATGTTGCTACAAAAGTTGGGTATTCATCCTTTCTGATAGAGGCATTATACTCCATAGAGTATATGGACCACATATTTTGTTCATGCATGCTACCCATCTCCACAATCACGTTCTTGAACTTTACAAAGGAAACCATACTCATTATTAATCCTGAAATATTCATACTGATAACTGAAGGGTATTATCCCAGGATTTTGAAACCCCACTGAGCTGGCAAAATAAAGGAACGCTACCAATTATTAGTTTATTTTTTAAAGATTATTTATTTATTCATTTGACAGATAGAGATCACAAGTAGGCAGAGAGGCAGGCAGAGAGAGAGAGAAAGGAGGAAGCAGGGTCCCTGCCGAGCAGAGAGCCTGATGCGGAGCTCGATCCCAGGACCCTGGGATCATGACCTGACCTGAACGCAGAGGCTTTAACCCACTGGGCCACCCAGGTGCCCCCCAATTATTAGTTTAGAAAAACTCTCCATCACTGACTTAATTGAATCATCAAAAAATTCTGTAAGGCTTGGATTTTCCTACCTTACACACATTAAATTCTGCTGGGAATGATGCATGGTTGCAAACTACCAGTATTTTAGCCTGTGTTGATGATTTGAAATCTAATGTGCCACAATATTATTACATAATTTATACATTCTGAAAAATAGACTCCTTTTTCCCCCATAATAATTTTTTGGACAGTTATTCTTGATGCTTGGGCCTGAAAGGGAAAGACACAAATAACTGAATCAGGTTAGAATAATCATCATTTTCACATTACCTTGAGCATGTCATTTTATATAGGGAGTATTTTCTGATGCTACCATATATTGAAGACACACTTAATAAAACGGACAAAAAAAAAGTTCACAAGGTTTTTGAAATAAATTAGCTTCTTAAAATAGTTAAAAACTATTTTTACCAAATTAAATCAGTAAACATTCCAATAATCACTACTGTATTTCACCTGACAAAATATATTATATTTTCCACCTCTTTTAAATAAACTAAAGGCCAGCTAACAAAACAATTAATATTTAGCTCTATATCCATTTCTTTTTCTTAAAATGACACGAGGAAAGGCTGACCACAATGCCTAATAAAATCAGTGAATTTATTTCTGAGGTTTACATGATTGTGATTTATTGATTCCCAAAAGACCAACACTAGAGCAAAAAACACGCAGGGATGCCTGCCATACTTTCTATTATAATGTCTTATTTGATAGCATAGCGTTTTAGTTACAGATCACGTAGGTTTATAACATACCAGGT
>PISX010032747.1:0-15861 GCA_004024625.1 Mellivora capensis | reverse complement strand
AAAGAAAAGAAACAAGATGGGATCTGGAGGGAGACAAACCATAAGAGACTCTTAATCTCACAAAACAAACTGAGAGTTGCTGGGGGAGAGGGGGGTAGGGAGAGGGTGGTGGGTTATGGACATTGGGGAGGGTATGTGCTATGGTGAGTCCTGTGAAGTGTGTAAACCTGGTGATTCACAGACATGTACCCCTGGGGCTAATAATACATTATATGTTTATAAAAAAATTTAAAAATGAAATAAAAACACAACTAAATGAAAGGGGACTGAACATGGATTGTCCTGATTATCCACAGCCACAGAATTCACCATGAAATGGCTTGGTTTCCTTGGCTTTCAGTCCTCTCCTGAGTATGAGGCGATACTGCCTAACCACCCCCCCAGAGCCACTCCCAGTGAGCTAACAGGACAGAAGGAACTCTGGCTTGAACTGGTCACCATTCACACTCCTGCCAACTAACACAGACACTCACCCACAGGATGACTGCCTTGGACCCTGAAAGCAATATTTCCCTCTGAAAAGAGGGGCGCCTGGGTGGCTCAGTGGGTTAAAGCCTTTGCCTTCGGCTCAGGTCATGATCCCAGGGTCCTGGGATCGAGCACCGCATCGGGCTCTCTGCTCAGCAGGGAGCCTGCTTCCTCCCTCCTCTCTCTCTGCCTGCCTCTCTGCCTACTTGTGATCTCTGTCTGTCAAATAAATTAAAAAAAAATCTTTGAAAAGGAAAATGAATTTAACAAGCCCCCCCCCCATTGCCACTGACTTCATTAGCCTCAGACTCTAATGAGCTCTCGGAGCCGAACACCCCATTACCACCACTTTGACAGATTGTCCAGGACAACTCAGGATTTACAATGGCAAAAGTCAGGTTCACCTCTCACCCCACTCACGCCCCTCCTTTCAAGCTGGTGTTCCATCCCGGGGACGCTCCTCCTGAATAACAGACATAAGACAGTTTCCGAGCCACGCTAGACGGTGAAGAAAATGATGACACAGACTCGCTGCCACATGCAGAGTCTGAGACACCATTGTTTGGTAAACGGGTGTGAGGTGCCCAAAGGCAAAGTGATCTGAGATTTCCTGCACTAACCATGTGGACTCATTTTTTCCAGTTACTTTCTACTAAGGCCAAAAAACATTACCCAAGTTCCCTCAGGGTCTCTAATTGCCCTGGCGGCTTTGGTAATTGCTCTGGACTCTTACCCCTGAAGAGTAAACAATGATGTGTCCTTTTAGTTTTCCCACATCCCTTAGTCCCAGCCCTCCTCCCAATCAGTGGCTATCCAAGGAGACAAAAACCCTGATCATTTGCATAATAGCCCATTCTTTTCCACATAGTGTTATGTGTTTGAGGTGTTTGTTTTAACAACCTCCAGTTATATACCTTTTCCTCCAGTTATATACCTTTTACTGAAGAGGGCAAGGAATTCACATTGGTTTAGGTTCATAGAGGAATATAAAAGACCTCGTTAAAATGTCTCAGGCCACTGACTATACCATACATAGATATTTAAGAGCCTTAAAACCTCTCCCCTTGCCTTTAAACCTAGCTGGCCCTTGTCAACTAACTACCATCTACTCTCAAAAATGTGGCTTCCTCCCTCTGCATTGTTATGTTGACAATTCCTTAACGGCACCCCAGGTAAAAAGAACAGTTAACTTTCTCCCTGGCCAAAGATACTTGGCACTGTTAAACTCTTTTCCAGCTAGGACAGGCACCAGACATAGAGGCAAAAGTAGAATGAATTTGGGCATCCAAAGAAGCTGGAACAGAGAGAAGAAAGGAGTTCTGGCAAGAACAGCATACACTCAAGTAGAAATGTCATTTCCCAGGGGGCCTGAGTGGTTCAGCCGGTTGAGCACCTGACTCCTGATCTCAGCTCATGTCTGATCTCAAGGTCTTGAGTTCAAGCCCCGCATTGGGCTCCACCCTGAGCGTGGAGCCTACTTAGAAAAAAAGAAGTCATATCCTCTACAGACAGCACTGCCTCCTCCCTGGAGGGTGTTTAAAGAAGCTCTGGGGAGTGACAACGTGCACAGAGAGCAGTGAACCTTGAGCGACGCTGGAAACGAACCACGATTTAAGTGCCCACTCAGCCATTTATTGGTGGTTTTTTCAAGACAAATAATTAACTTTTCTCGACCTAAGCTTTCACGCCTGCAAAATGATAAGAAAAATAATCATCTTGGGCTAGTGGAGAAGATTCAAGACTGTAATATGAGTAAAGTGCCAGAAAAATGGTAAAATGCTTAATATGTTAACTGTTACTTTTCCTCATATTTTATGAGATATAATCAACATATAATATTATGTAAGTTTAAGATAACTGGTAAACTTTTTTAGAACAGGATACAGGTAGTTCCAGTCCTTGATTGATTGGTTGGTTGGTTGGTTGGTTGGTTTAATTGATTGACTTTATCACCAAAAAAGTTTAATGTTCAAATGTAGAATGTCTAGTTAAAAATCTAACATTTTTCTTGTCAAGATTTTTCTTCTATAGTTTCATATTAGTCTGCTGGAGCTGTCATAACAGAAGACCACAGTCTTCTGTGGTGCTTTTTTAAAAATTGTTTTATTTTATTTTATTTATTTTATTATTTTTTTTTTTCAGAGAGAGGGAGAGGGAGAGCACATAGGGAGAGGGAAAAGCAGTCTCCTTATTGAGCGTATAGCCCGACATGGGACTGGATCCAGGGCCCTGATATTATGACCTGAGTCGAAGGCAAATGCTTAACTAACTGAGCCACCCAGGCACCACAGACCAGGTGGTTTAAACATTTATTCTACAGTTCTGGAGACTAGAAATCCATGATCAAAGTGCCAGCAAATTTGGTTTCTAGTAAGAGATGTCTCCCTGGCCTACAGATGTTGACTGCCTTTACACCGTGTCCTCACATGGCCTTTTGCTCAGTGTGCATACACAGAGAGAGAGGGAGGAAGAGAAGTTGAGCTCTCTGGTGTCTTTTTCCTTTTAAAAAAAATATATATATTTATTTATTTATTTGAGAGAGAGAGAGCGAGCACACACAAGCAGGGGGAGGGGCAAAGAGAGAGGGAGAAGCAGACTTCTCACCAAGCAGGGACCCCAATGTGAGGCTTGATCCCAGGACCCCAAGATCACGACCTGAGCCAAAGGCAGATGCTTAACTGACTGAGCCACCAAGATGCCCCTCTGGTGTCTCTTCTTATAAGGACACTAATTCTGGCAGAATACAGCCCCACCTTTTGTTAATCTTCATTGCTTATTTAGAAGACCCATCTTCCAATAAAGCCTCACTGGGAGCTAAGTCTTCAACATACATTTTCAGGAGACACATATATTCAATCCCTCACTGGTTTTCTGTAATTTCTTGCTTTCAGAAGAAAAAGAAATCTTATTTGAATGATGGCGTATACGTCCCTTGGCAATGCAAGGGTTACTACATTTGTCCACACAATAAATTATGAAATAGGAAAAATTAAATGCTTTTGACTCTCATTATCAAACTTTCAAAATACCTACTCTTGTGGATTAACAGCAGCAATAGCTCCAATTTACTCGCCCTTCCTGTGTCCACACCCTCTGGCACCAGCCTCCCACTCTGACTCTGGGCTCAGCCACGGGACTTCCTTTGGCCCACGGACCATTAGCACACTTGATGGGATGCATTAGCAGGGTCATAAAAAAGCTTTGAAGCTGACATGGAAGCTTACCTGCTTGCTGCTTCAAAACCCAGCTGCCACAGGAACAAGTCCAGACCATCCTGCCAGTTAGGGCACAACCAGAGGAGAGTTGAGGGCACCTGGGCAGGTTCAGCTATTCTAACAGTTGCTGCAGAAGCATGAATGAACCCCAGCTGGGATCAGCTGACTCTGGCATGGATAAATAGTCCAGAACAGCCCCAGCATTGATTGGACTTCAGTTTCACTGTTTGGAGTAGAAATTACATGGCTGAGAAAACTCTGAGGACATTCCCAGTTTGCTCCTGTGATGGATGACGAAAGAGTGGTTCATCAACATTTGCTCAGAAGGAATTCCCACAAGTAGGAAGTCATTTAAAAGATAACATGAAGAACAAAAAGACAATGAAGAAAATCACTACCACATTTGGACAGTATGGATAAGAAAATGTAATTTTAAAAATGATACAATTAAAAATTCCTCAGATCAGGTTAGTTGTGCAGCTGTCAAAGTAATGCTTGATATCAATGAAGAAATACTTGTGGCATACAGACGGTTATTTCTGTTTCTTAAAAACTTACTGTCAGTGGGTTTTGTATATAAAGCCCAAAATAGCCCAGTCTAAATTGCTGATCCACAGAATTGTGAGCTAAATAATTTTTTTATTGTTTTAAGACATCACGTTTTGAGTTAATTTGTTACACAGCAATAGTGAACTGATACATCTGCAAAGTATTCAGGACTGTGCTGTACTTTTTTTTTACAAAATACAGAAGAAATGTAAAATACAATTTTAGGTGAGAAGAGGAGGTATAGATAAATGGTATATATCCTGCAGCTATTAATAAGAAAATCTCCCTTTTAGTTGAATGCAATACAAGAGTATTAATACCAAGGTGTAAGGAAATAATACAAACACCGAAAATGATTCTCTTTATATAATTCCAGCATTTTGCATCTCATTTAGCATGAAAAGCAATGGGTTTCATGAGAATGGATAACACAGGAAAGAAGATAGTAGGAATATTTATTTTGCAGCCAAGAAAATTCTCTCTCTCTCTGGTTCAATTCATGCTTTGGGAAACAAGTCAGATCACTTTTTCTTTTATCCAAATTAGTTTGCCCATTCCTTGAAATTACATATGATGACATAATCCAAGTCCAACTTGGCAAAATAAAGAATTTTCATCTCAAGTCTGGTTTCTCTTCAATTTTCATTTCCCCTGGGTCCCATTCATATTTCTTACAGACACTTTCCCTTGCGACCCAATCTAATTTGATTCCCTACCACATCTCCTCTACCAAGAGCATCTAAAACTATTTTGCAGAGATCCTATAAATAATGGTTTGACAATTTTAAAAGATAATATTCAGAAAAGAAGCTTGGAAAGGGGGATTGGAAAAAGAAAAGGCTCTTTTCAGGACAGTGTCTACAATTGTACCTGGATATTACCAGCCAATCTGAGTGATCTCTTTTCCCAAGTGACTTGACAGGACTGACCTGCTATTTTGGCTTTATATACAAACAGCCACAATCAGGTAAAAGAGGAAGGAAAACTTACCAGTCAGAATGAAATTATGGGAATGAAGGAGGCCTCTGGAGAAAGCTGATATTTGATGAAAAAGCAAAATGACAAAACTAAGCATCATCATCTGCCATTTTATACTAGTGTTCCTCTGCCATTTTATAAAGTTAGAGAAGGAACTGGTGCTCGTCTTTGCAGTGAGGTCTGACATCTGAGAAATGGTCATTCTTTGACATTTAGATAAAGAATTTCTAAACTTCTTCCTGTGGAGAAAGGAGAGTTGGGCTCTCTTCCCACAGGCCCTGAAGCTTATCAAGCTCTCTTCAACCTAGCCTTTAACTAATAACACGTTGGAGTGGTTTGTGAGGGCTTCCATAACAAAGTGCCACACTTGAACAACAGAAATTCATTTCCTCATAGTTCTGGAGGCTACAAGTCTAAGATCAAGGTCTCAACAGGGTTGGTTTCCTCTGAGGGTCACTCGTCTTGGCTTATAGATGGTCTTCTTCTCTTTGTGTCTTTACATGGACTTCCATCTGTGTATGTCTTCATCCTAACAATCCCTTCTTATAAGGATACCAGTCATACTCACTAAGGGCCCATTCCAATGATCTCATTTTACCTCTTTAAAGACCCTATCTCTGAACACAGTCACATTCTGAGATATTTGAAGTTGGGACTTTAGTATATGAATTCAGGGGACATAATTTAGTCCTTAATATACCTTTACCTCAGAAGTCCTTTTCCTCAAGATCTACTTCTTTTCCCTTACTTCCTCAATATTAAATCAATTTCATCAGTTCCATAACTGTAAAGGGGGATGAAAACATTTCCAGGTTAAATACACATATCAATTGGCTTCAAGGTGCATCTCAATTTTAGAAACATGAAATGCAAGAGAAAAATTTATCTCAGAAGAACTATGGTTAACAGATGACTCAGAAAACTAAGAAATTCCTTCAATATTCAACGAAATGAATCTCTAATGGTTGGAATTAAATTGAAAACCATTATGATCCATGAGAAAGGGATGGGAAGATTGCACCCCGTGTGGAGACCCATTTAGATCAGTTAGTTACACCTTCTAGGCCTTCTTAATATCATTGAAGAGATTTTCAGTGTAGGTTAGACCTAGAGAGTGAGGAAGGAAGCAAAAGAACAAGGGTCTGCTTATACTTACACAGAGTTCCTTTGTTAAGAAATGGAACACCGTAGGGGCACCTGGGTGGCTCAGTCAGTTAAGCGTCTGCCTTTGGCTTAGGTCATGATTCCAGGGTCCTGAGATCAAAGCCTGAGTCAGGCTCCTTGCTCAGCAGGGAGTCTGCTTCTCTGTCTCCCTCTGCCTGCTGCTCTCCTTGCTTGTGCTTTCTCATTAACTCTCTCTCTCTCTCTCTCTGTGTCAAATAAATAAATAAAATCTTTAAAAAAAAAAAAGAAGAAGAAGAAGAAAAGAAAGAGGGGCACCTGGGTGGCTCAGTGGGTTAAGCCTCTGCCTTCGGCTTGGGTCATGATCTCCGGGGTCCTGGGATCAAGCCCCACATCGGGCTCTCTGCTCAGCAGGGAGCCTGCTTCCCCCCTCTCTCTCTGCCTGCCTCTCTGCCTACTTGTGATCTCTCTCTCTCTCTCAGTCAAATAAATAAATAAAATCTTAATAAAAAAAAGGAAGAAAGAAAGAAATAGAACACTGTACATTGACCACTCTATTAGACACGGGCTTTTTTTTTTTTTTTTTTAAGCAGAGCCTTCTTTTTAGATTCCTACAGTGCTCTAGTTCCTCCTCATAGTAATTACATAAATACCCAGTAGGCAGCCAATAAGTATTGAGTGACTGATTTGATATCCACTTCAGGGATATTAACACAGCAGCAATATTAATGCCGAGTAGCTTCCCTTTTTATTTCTGAGGATGAGGATATTTAGATGTGTTCCTCCTTGATCCTACTACCCACTTCTCATGGAGAGGCAGAGTTCCCTGCAAGGACAACCACCTCCCAAGAGTAAGTGGGAAGCCCAAACGCCAATCTTTTTCAAGTACTTCTCCTTCTACTTCAATTCTTCACCCTCAAGTAAATAACTTCAGTGTTCAAATAGGATATTAGACATTGAATAAATAGAAACTGAACTCAAAATGCATATCTTGACTGATTTCTCCCAAGACAGAGAGCCTCCACCTTGCATTATCTTTCTAGAGGCTTCCGCTTAACCCCCAAATCCTGCCACCAGCTCCACCTTCCCGCTTGCTTCCTTCAGGAACGCTGCAAAGGACTGAAGGCAGGTAAATATCAAATTCGACGTCTTCTCTCCCACTCTGAGCATTTCCTCATTTCTGCAGTTTCTAAAATAACCCTCTTTGGAAATCATCTGAAAAGGGTGTCATTCTCGTTTTGATGTTTCTAACCACAGAAGCCATGCTGGGACTGCCCTGTAATTGTTTTTCTCTGGTGAACTGATCAAAAGTCCCCTGGCTAATTATATCATCTGGGAAGCAGGGAGAGGCCGTGGAGGAAAGTGAGTGCCATTCATACTGATTTAGGTTCAGCGAGGAGGTCGCCACTGTGTAAACAAGCTAATTCTTTGGATGTTGACCAAAAAGAAACAAGAGGGAGAACCAGCACAAGCCAGACAAACAGGCTGCTATTCCTGGATCCATAAAAATATACCTTTGGAAGTGGCGTAGGGAGGAAAAAGTACTTTGTAATTCCCACCGCGGCATTTGTCAGTCTCCTGTCTTCTCGAATAAACAGTGCTCGGTTGGAGCCCAATGATACACGCGATTTTCCATATAAATGCCTTTTTTGTCTGTTATTAAGGTTATTGATCCGTGCGGACTGTTGCCTGGTCACTTGCTCGTCCAAGTTTAAGACAGAGGCATAAATTGTACCCATTTAATCCCTTCGTTTTTAAAAGAAGGGGGAGTGAGGACAATAATGAGGCATTTAAGTGCTGGGAAACTTCTTAGCCTGAGTAGTCTTTCTCAGGAGTCAGCTTTCCCCACCAATGCCTCTATTCATGTGGGATATAATGTTATTTCATTTTCCTCTGGTCGTCTTACATCCCTGGAGAGAGCTTGACTCATGATATAATTATATGCTCAGCCAGTTCCCACTGAGAGTCACTCCAGACTGCCACCAGCCTGCCCCCCGCTGATCTTCCACTCCAGTGCCAAAGAGGACAGAACTTGGCCAGAAACAGAGTGACACTTTCTGCAGAACGGTTAATGATTAGGTTCTCGGAGAGCAGTTCGCAATGACTATCCTCTTTCCTCCAAGAGAAACGGTGAACCCTGGAGGGGAGTGACTCACTGCAGAGCCAGCCCAGTTCGTGGCTTCTGAGGCCGGTCAGGACAGCCTCTTCGGTCCTCCTTGGTGGTTCATGAAATGGCTCCTAGAGGACAGATTTTCAAATGTTTGGGAATTTGGGCTTATTTCACAGAAAATATGAACACTGACGTTCAAGTCACAGCGTGGCCTGGAGAAAGGCTGTCTTGGGGAATGATCGTGACAGCCCCATCCTACTCAATGCTTTGTCACCTGCCCTTACACCTGTCCTGGATAGAGGTTAATCAGGGCCATGCAATCCCAGCTTTAGAGGGGACACAGGGAATTATCATCATTGATAGCTGTTTGACTTCACATGACTAAATGGTCTTCGTACTTTTTGCAATTACTTCCAGAGCTGGAAGCTTCTTAACCAACGCATTTGAGAGTCACAGCAGAATTTTCTCTCCTAGTGCTTGATGTCTTCCTCTTCTCTTATGCCCAGCACAAATTCAGACTGGTTCCATCCATTCCAGTTTTTCTGGGTTCCAAGGCTTTAGTCAAATCTTGGGCCTTTCCTGACCCCCAATCCAACTTATATTCTTCCCATTTTTTTAAGCCCCCCACCCAGCTCTTCCTTCATTGTTTTTACCATTATTTCTAATTATATATTTACTTGCGCAGTTATTTGTTTTAAGTCTGTCTCCTTCCACTAGGTTGCAAATTCCATGAACAGATATGTTTATATCTGTTTGTTTGTTTGTTTGTTAATTTCACTACTACTAAACCCAGGGTGTCACATAGAACCTGACACAAAGTTAGTCTTTAATATACATTAGTTATGATTAACATTATTATCACCATCATTATTAACTGAATGGATCAGATTTTTAGCATTGACTTAACTAAATTTGTCATGCTTTCGAAAATGGTCACCACTCTCTGGTCACTGATTTTTTTCTAATTTTTCTCTTAGACTTATTTCTACATGTATCATAAAGGATCCCGGATCCTTTCTAAAGCAAAAACCATAAGGACATGAAGTCCATATACTTTTCTGTCATTTGAATGTTGTGTTCTCCTTGTAACCACAAGGTCATGGGGCTAACCCAAACTGCTTTTTTCCCAGAAGGTCTCAGAGACTTATTATATTCATAGTTTAGTTGCATTAAGAGCACCTAAAAACTGTGTCAAATAGAAGTGTTTTCCACCCAGTTATCCTCTTTACCCCAACAATCCTGCTGAATTGGTTGGAAAACATTCCACTGGATGACCTTGTGTTGCTACTGCCTGAAACTAGGCCCTGGGGCTCAGTAAGGAAGGAAGTCAAATGGTCAGAAATAAGGGTAACATCAACCCAACCCTACTCCTCCTGGGGAATGCAGACTGGGAATCACTAAGGAGAGCCTGTCACCCGAATGTAGTCTGATCACACACCCTCCATACCTCAGTGGCACTACACTAATTCACATTTCCTATAATATGCTTTGCGCCAAGACCTGTGAAGGAGAAGGTCCTATCATGCTTTCGTTCCAATGGTATCCCCAAGCACAGCTCTTAAGACAAACTGGAGTCATTTTACCTGCCTATTTCTGAGTAGCTGCTGTAAAAAGCTCTGTCCTTGGGGTCCTCATCTCAGCTCTGCCACTTATCAACTGTATATGTTTTTAAACAAGGATTTCCCTTCTCTAAGACTCAGATACTGTAACTGTAAAGTAAGGATACTATTCATGGAGTTGTTGTGATCATTTAAATAATAATAATTACACTACTAATAACATTAATAATCATGCTTCAGAAATCACAGTTTTTTTGAATCACATTTTTTTGAACTACCACTACTCTCAAAGCAATCAGAATGCAATTAAGAAAAAGGTCTTGTCCGTAAAAAGCTTTTGGTTTAGTCAAGGACACATAACAGAAAGATGATGTGGCACATGGCCATAGAAAGAAATGTGCACTGAGCATCAAATGAATGGCCTGAAAACAAATACCTCCAACATCAGAGATGGCAGTTCTTCCGGAGGGTGGGGCCAAGGGAGACATTTTCTGGGAAAGGATCATATCACTTTTGTCACAGTTAAACTTTCCTGTGAAACAAACCACTCCAAAATTTAGCAGCTTAAGAAAAATGATTTGTTATTTTTTATGACCCTGTGGGTTGGTCGGGGATGTCCTACTAATCTCAAGGCTCAGTCCCAATGCTGCATCATCTGGAGGGTCTGCTGTGCTAACACTTGGTAAGGGCTATTGACTGGGAGGTCTTGGTTCTTTCCTATGTGACCTCAAGCCTCCCCTAGGCCTCTCCTTGCGTCTCCTTGCATGGAGATCCCAGACAGCATCCCAAGAAGGCAGAAGCGGGAGCTGCAAGTCTCTTACAAGCCCAAGCTGTGAAACTCAGACAATATCTTCTCCACGTCAGAGGTCTAGTCCAGATTTAAGGGTGTGGAGAAGAGCAGCAGTCACATTGCAAAAAAAGCATGAATACTGAGATAAGAATTGGTGACCATCAAAAATTCTATCAGAGCTTAGTTTTGTAATTATCTGTATATAAATTTGCCTTGTCACTATACTGACAATCTCTTCAGCACAGCTAAGATGTCTTATTAACTGTTTGCTGTGACTAATAAAATCTAGGGCAAAGCAAGATCTCAATGAGGATTAGCAAATAAATAAAGAAAAAAAAATTATAAGCATGTGTAATATTATGTGTATGCATACAAATAGTATGATAATAAAAGGTGTTTTGCTGACTTCTTTGTCTGGCATGAGAGAATAACAGACTAGATTAATCTTCCCAACTTAAACAATCAGATAACAGGAATGATAGATCAAACAGTCATTTTCAGACAACAGGCAGGACAGGATACTGACCCCTGGAAATGGGAAGCAAGCACGGTGAGAGCTATAGGTGCTCCATATTATGGCCTGAAAAGAGATTTCAGGGTGTACTGCAGGAAGGGAAAAGTCAAACAGAGCCTAGTGGGTGCCCTGAGTTGAGAAGGCAGAAGATACTTTCCTCTTAGAGGAGTCCAAAGTGGCTAAAATTCAGAGAAGAATCCTAAAGAAAGAGAAAAGATTGCCTAGAGCATGGGAGCCCTGAGTGTCTTTGAGTCTGACTGAAGACTGATCAGCAAAACTTTATGAAGAAACGATCAAGGCCAGGGGAAAAAAGGTAGAAAAAGCAGCAGAACTCACACAAGACCAGAGATCATGCAAGACTAGATAGTGGTCCCACCAAGCAAAGTGGAAAGACTGTGTTCCCCTAAAGTTCATATGCTGAAGCCCTAACCCTAGTATCTCAGAATGTGACTGCATTTGACCTAGGGCCTTTAAAGAGGAGACTAAGTTAAACTGAGGCCTGTAGGATGGGCCCTCGTCCAATATGACTTCTGTCCTTATAAGAAGAGGAAATATGGACACAAATTAAAACACCATGGATGTGCATACCTGGAGGGAAGACCATGTAAGGACCCAGCAAGAAGGTAGGCCTCTGTAAGCGATAGAGAGAGAACTCAGAAAACGAATCCTGCTGACACCTTGATCATGGCCTTCGCATCTGTAAGACAATAAATACTTGTTTTTTAACCCACTCAGCCTGTGGTATTTTATTATGGCAGCCTTAGCAATTAAAGGCAGACCTCATAACATATGAGGCATTGGACTTAGACCCTCAAAAGAGTATTGACTCAGACGTGTAGTCTATGGCTAAGACCCAACTTAGCCATAGACTGAATTCTACTCTGGATCCATCTGACAAAGCTTCAAAGCAAGCCACAAACTATTTCCAAATAACTTACATGTATCCCAGTACAAAACTAAAAGAATATTTAGAAGGATATAAAAGAAAAAGAGGAGAGAGAAGAAATCTCGCATGCAGCAATGTAAAACTCACAAATCTGACAACCCATGAAAAAATTACCAAGCATGTGAAGAAACAGGAAGTGAGTTCATAAGGAGGAATAAAATCAATCATAGAAACACATCCAGAGAGGAAGAACACAGATAATGGAATCACTAGATAGAAACAGTTATTTATAAATAAACCACGTGTGTTTCATATGATAGAGAAAAGCGGGAGCATGATAAGGATAGATGGGAGATATTTATGAAGATCATAGGATATAGTTGTGGAAGGATAGTTATAGGAGATATTTTAAGAGATCCAAATCAAAGTTCTCAAAAAAAAATACAATGTCGAGATGAAAAATATACCGGATAGGACTGCCAACATTTTGTACACTGCAGAAGAAATTGAAAAATTATCAGGGGACTGTAGGACATGAAGCAACCTCATACATATGTAATCAGAGTCCCAGGGGAAAAAGAAAAAGAAAAGACTAAAGAAAACTATCTGAAGAAATAATGATGACAACTTTTCAAAATATGATGAAATTATAAACACCCAGACCCAATGAATTCACAAAATCTTAAGGAGAAAAATGAAGACAATTACACCAGCACATGCCATAATCAAATTATTTACAGTGACTAATAAAGAGAAAAATCTTTGTAAAAACCATAGAAGATAAATGACATATTACCTCCAGAGGACAAAGATAATAATTACAGGCTCCTTGTCAGAAACAGTGTAAGCCAAAAGACAGTGAAGCAACAGCTTTAAAGTCCTGGGGAGTGGAGCTGGGAGGGGCTCTATCAACCTAAAATTCTATACTCAGACAAAATGCCTTTCAAAACTGAACACCAAGTAAAGATTTTCTTAGACATACAAAATCTATAAGGATGCATCACTCAAATACTGTATTACAGGAAATGTGAAGCAAAGTCCCTCAGGCAGAAATAAGATGGCAGCTAGAAATTTGGATGAATATAAAGGAATACAAAGTGACAGAAATGCAAAATATGTTTACATATAAATAATTGTTTATAATTATCTTAAATCTTTTTTTAATGGCAATTTAAAGCAAAAATCATTTTTAAATATAATGTTGGCCTTACAGCATATGTAGAAGTAAAATGTATGATAATAATAATTCTAAGGTAGGAAAGGAAGAAATGGAACTATAGTTTTATAAAGTTCCTATACTTGATGTAAAATGGTATAATATTACCTGTAATAAGCTAAAGATAGACATGACAAACCATGAATCAATCACTAAAAATATTTTAAAAGTAGTGTAACTAATAGGCCAGTAAAAAAGAGAAAATGGAGGGATATCTGGGTGACTAGGTTGGTTAAGCATCTGACTTCAGCTCAGGTCATGATCTTAGGATCCTGGGATTGACCCCCTGGATGAGGGTTGGGGGTCCACTCAACAAGGTGTCTGCTTGTCCCTCTCCCTCTTCCTCTCTCTCAACTCGTGCTCTCTCTCTCTCGAATAAATAAAATCTCTTTTTAAAAATGTTCTAAAAATAAAATGGAATCATAAAAAAGTGCAACTAATCCAAAATAAGAGAGAAAAGAGGAGAAAATTATACAACTAATCCAAAATAAAACAGAAAAAAGGAGAAGCAGATGGGGCAAACAGTAAATAAACAGCAATCATATCAATAATCATATTAAAATGTAAATGAACTAAACATAACAAGGAAAGGCAGAGGTTACCAGATTGGAAAACAAACACAAAACTGAAAACAAAGAAAACTACTCGCTAACTACAAGAAATGAAATTTAAAATATAAAGACACAAATAGTTTGAAAGTAAAGGAATAGAAAAAGATATGTCATTCTAGTATTAATCAAAGAAAATGAAAGTGACTATCTCAATATCAGACAAAGCAGCTTGCTGTAAGTAATATTACAAGAGAAAAGGAGGTTTATTTCATAATAAGAAAGCAGTTACTTTATCAGGAGTACATATCAATCCTAAATGTTTATGCAGCTAGTAATAGATTCATAAATATATGAAGCATAAACTTAGAGAAGTGAAAGGAAAAATAAGTAAATCCACAAATATGGTCAGATATTTCAACACCTCTTTCAATAAATGATGGAACAAGTACATGCACAAAAAGAAAAATTACTAAGGAGTTAGAAGACAAACATTATTTTTTACTCCACTTTGCTGAATTGGCATTTAGAGAACACTCTACCTAGCAACAGCAAAATACCCTTTCCAAGTACACCCAAAATATTTACCAAGATTAACCATATTCTAAGCCATAAGACAAGTCTCAACAAATTTAAAAATACGTAAATCATACAAGGAAAGGTCTCTGGCCATAACAAAATTAAATTAATAGAGGTAACAGAAGGCCTTTGCAAAATCTCCCCAGATTCAGAAACTAAATAATATACTTTTAAGTAACCCATGGGTCAAAGAAAGAATTAACAGAAAATTAGGATGTATTTCCGGTGGGATAAAAAGGTACACAAGACATATCAAAATTTGTAGCGGTACAGTTAGAATAATAAAATGTATAGTACTAAGTGCTTGTATTAGAAAGAAAGAGAAGTCTCAAATCAACTCTCCTAATATCCACTTTCAGGGACAAGGAAAAGAACATCTAATGCAAATTAATAACAATAATTTTAAAAAGAGCAGAAATCAATGAAACAGAAAATAGAAAAATAAAAATTTATTGAACCAAAAGTATGTTCTTTGAGAAGATAGGCAAATTTGATAAACATCCAGGAAAAAAAGTGAGGTGATATAAGCCAATATCAGAAATCAGACAGGAGATATCACTATAGATCCTGTAACATAATAAGAGAATATTCACTGTCAAATACTAGCAAACAAGAGAATAATTTTAGGATGTAAATTCTTCCTAAATTCATGACTAGGATGCGACATAATCGCAATCAAAATCCCAGTAAGCTATTATGTACAAAGTGATAAGCTGATTCTGAAATTCACACAGCAATTCAAAGGGTGTAGAAATACTCTGGCTGCTCTTCAGATCATATAAATCTTTCACCTTTTAACTAAAAAGTTTTGAAACAAAAAGAACAAAATTGGAATATTTACACTGCCTTGTTTTAAGACTAAGTATAAATCTATAGTAATCAAGACAGTATGGTATTTGTATCAACAGACCAATCAAGAAGAAAGTTCAAAATATGTAGAGATGGTCTATTGTCACATACTTAGAAAAGTTACCTCAAAATGTGTCAGAGAACTAGATATCAAAGTCCCAACAGCAGTATCCACCACACAGAGTCACAGTAAGGATTAAAATTTAGCAGAGTGCCTAGGACATGGGAAAACTCAGTAAGTGGTATTTATCCATATGGAATTCTGTAGAATAAATCATTAAGAAATGAAATATTTTACTTACAGTATAATTGAAAGTGATGCTAGGGACAATGATAGCTTCCTGTCTCTATGTAGCTAAAGACCTAAAATGGAACAAAAATCATATTACACGCAGAGACTTAGAAATAGCCTTATACATAGGTCATAAACCTCCCCCAAAAGACTTATCACATGTTCTCAGGTTTATATGAACATAGG
>PISX010032746.1:0-15855 GCA_004024625.1 Mellivora capensis | reverse complement strand
CAGTAGTGCAATTGCAAGGTCATAGGGAATCTCTATTTTTAATTTCTTAAGGAATCTCCACACTGTTCTCCAGAGTGGCTGCACCAACTTGCATTCCCACCAACAGTGTAAGAGGGTTCCCCTTTCTCCACATCCTCTCCAACACACGTTGTTTCCTGTCTTGCTAATTTTGGCCATTCTAACTGGTGTAAGGTGGTATTTCAATGTGGTTTTAATTTGAATCTCCCTGATGGCTAGTGATGATGAACATTTTTTCATGTGTCTGATAGCCATTTGTATGTCTTCATTAGAGAAGTGTCTGTTCATGTCTTCTGCCCATTTTTTGACATGATTATCTGTTTTGTGTGTGTTGAGTTTGAGAAGTTCCTTTTTTTTTTTTTCAAAATATTTTATTTATTTATTTGATAGAGAGAGAGATCACAAGTAGGCAGAGAGGCAGGCAGAGAGAGAGGGAAGAAGCAGGCTCCCTGCCGAGCAGAGAGCCCAATGCAGGGCTCAATCCCAGGACCCTGAGATCATGACCTGAGCCAAAGGCAGAGGCTTTAACCCACTGAGCCACCCAGGTGCCCTGAGAAGTTCTTTATAGATCCTGGGTATCAACCTTAAAAAAATTTTTATACATGCAGTGAAAGTACTACAATTTTTAAAAAACTTTTAATTTAAATCCAAGTTAGGTAACATACACTGTATTAGTTTCAGGAGTGGAATTTAGTGATTCAATAGTTGCATATAATACCCAGTGCTCATTATATCAAGTGCCCTCCTTAATGTCTATCACCCAATTACCCCATTCTCCCACCCACCTCCCCTCCAGAAACCCTCAGTTTATTTCCTACAGTTAAGAGTCTCTTATGGTTTGCCTCCCTCTTTGTTTTCATCTTTTAAAATTTTTCCTTCCCTTCCCCTATGTTCATTTGTATTGTTTCTTAAATTCCACATATGGAAGAAATCGTATGGTATTTGTTTTTCTCTGACTCTCTTATTTCGCTTGGTATAATACCCTCTAGTTCTATTCATGTTGTTGTAAATGGCAAGATTTCATTCTTTTTGATGGCTGAGTAATAGTCTATTGTATATATACCACATCTTCTTTGTCCATTCATCTGTTGATGGACATCTGGACTCTTTCCATATTTTGACTGTTGTGGTCATGGCTACTATAAGCAAATTTAACACACATTCATGATTACAAAAACACTAGGCAAGGAAGGGATTGAAGGAAAATATCTTAATTCAATAACACACACATATAATACCTATAATACTTATAGGTGACATTATAGAGTATACATATACATAATACATGACACATATACACACGCATTATATGTAATTGTGAAAGAACAAGAAGAAAAAATAACTAAATTTATTGACTTCAGTAGTTTCCCAACAAAAGTTTCTCTAAGATCACTCTATAATAATCCTCAACTTGACAAGCTCCATCCACATGTCCAGAGCTTCCAAGCACATTTTCATTTCCCTACTGTGAAAAATAAGCAAACAACCAACTGTGACCAGACATCTGAAGAAAGCTACTGAAGATAGAGATTCAAGCAAGCAAACAGAAATTGAAAACAACCTGGAGAAACAGAAAATATAAAGGAATACTTCCAAAACAACTTTAACATGAGCATCCTTAGAGAGAAAAGAGAATATGTTGCATCTATAAACAAAACAAACTTGTAAAAACAAAAAAAAAAACCAAGAAAAAAAAAAGAGGACAAATATCCATCTTGGAAAGTGAAAACTAGATAGAAGAAATAAAAGATATTTGGAAGAGTTAGAAGATAAGGTTGAGGGACTCTGATGAAAAGTAAAGAAAATAAAGATGGATAACAGGAGAGGAAATCAGAGAATCTGTCGAAAAGATTTAACATTTGAGTAAGAATAGTTCTAGAAAGAAAACAAACATGTATGGGGAAGAAATCATCATTACATAACTGAAGAAAGTGAAGGGCACATCTTGCTTCAAATCTCATGCTACAAATCCCAAGTTATTTTATCCAATTTTTAATGGCTTGTCTTCTATCAGCATAACACGGATCTTTAGCTCATGATTCTCACCTGTATATGGGTTTTTTGGGTTTTTTTTTTTTTTTTTTGCCAACAGACCTCTTACACTGGAGGTGTAATGATAAAACAAGGAGCTATTCAAGGCAACTTAAAGAAAACTATGTAGAATAGGATTGAGCATTTGGGTAGAACTTCTAAAAAGCAAGACCTGAGATTAGTCTTAAAGACTTATGTACCAGTTTCCCACCATTGCTGTAACCAATTACCACAAAGTTAGTGGCCTAAAACACATATTTATTCTCACAGATCTGGAGGTCTAACATCAAAGTGTCAGCATGGCTGAACTTCTTCAGGAGAAGCAAGAATCCATTTCCTTGCTTTTTCGAGCTTCTAGAGGCTACCTGCATTCCAGGGCTCATGCCTCCTTCCAACAGCAAAGCCAGAAATCACACCGTTTTTATCTCTGCTTCTGTCTGTACTTCTGTTTCTCTGACACTGCTTCTTCTGTCCTTTTCTTTCACTAGTAAGGGCCCTTATGATTACATGGGCCCATCAAGATAATCCAGGGCCATCTCCTTATCTCAGTCATTAATTTAATCACATCTGCAAAAACCCTTTCTCCATGTCAGGTAACACAGTCATAGCTCCAAGAATTGGAGCCATCATTCTGTTTAGCAGAGCTAGGTGGAATTGGGACAGCTAGACAGGAATCATTTCCCATACAATAAAAGAATGAGTGTAGTATGTTTCAGGGCAGTGAGGAAGTTTTCTGGGTGCTTTTTGAGTCCCATGTTGAAATGCATTAAAAGAATGGATGGCTGGGAGGTGCAGTGGGGGAACCAGATTATGGAGAATCCTGGTTGTTAATATCTACATTATTTTGACTTTTCTGAGGTCAACAGGAGAATTTTGAAGTTTTTAAAGTAAAGTCAAGCTATACAGGATCTTAGAGTTCTAACTCTATCTCCTGCCTTCAGGAATGTAAAGTGTGATGAGACCACAAAAGTATAGTTGCCTTACCTGAGGCATAGATCTAGGGAGTATTAGCAACACTTCTCCTGTTACGTCATGAAGAGTAATTCTTCTTTGGAAGTGGTAATACCAATTTTCTTTGTACTACCTTGTGGAATCATTGATTTATTAACGTTTCCTTTGGCCAAGTGGAGAAGAGATGGAATGCATCTTAGCTCTTCTGCCAATCAAAGATTTTGGAGTTGCAGATGCCAATTTCGATGTAGGTACCATGACAGTCAATTAGCATGTAATATTTTTATATTCCGTGGGAGATACCATTGAAACCTTGATATACAACTGGATTCAAGGGGATATTTATAGACAAATTTAAAGGAATACCTGCCTGGTTATAAACCCTAAAACGATTTTAATTCTAATGAATATTCACAGCCTTCGGACTTAACTAACAAATCTCTTCTTAATGGTTTTGGTCTTTCTTGTACCTACTCAAACACCCTACCCCACTTTTTCAGAATTCTTGATACAAACATAACTTATTAGGAAAGTGTGTATATTCATGGCTATAGGCAGGATTTCATTTGATAAGAACGGAATCAAATGTAGGTTTGTGATGGGCACATGGCCCTGGCTACAGAGATGCATATTGGCTGCCTGTGCCCTATGCACCCCAGGCAAGGGCAAGCTCTTCTCCAGCAGGCTCCATGGTCCCTCCCAGAAACATTTCCCAGCAATCAGAATCCTGGGACACACACATGCTGCTGGCAATGCAGAAAACCCAAGATCGGATGATAGAGGAATCAGCTCAGTGAAGCTAAGTGACATGAGACCTACCTACATATGACAGAATCCAGCCAAACCACCAGCCAAATATAGTTGGCTCCTGCCAACATGCATGAAGGAGAAGAGCCACCCAGCTGAGCCCTACCTGAATTCCTGAACCACAGAATCATGGCAAATAAAATAGGTATTATTTTAAGATTAAAAACAAAAATCTTAACAAAAGACTTTAGGAATCAGTCTTAAAAAAGAATAAGGGGGTTTAATATTCTTCGGTAGTTATCTTTCTTGGTGTCTCTTTTGGCACCATATTACTTCAAAGTTGGATCTGTACAAGATCTGTTTTCAGATTTTTAAATCTTTGCCCCCCTAAATTTGTATACATACATTTTGTTTCACATCTTATGAGCGATAACTGCTATTTTAAAGAGGTGCAGCTTTCACATCATTTATCAACATGACTTTCATATCTAACAAGAATTTAATTCTCAGTATTATCACAATAATTAAGGCAATGTTTTATCTCTTGGTTTCACAATAGGTACTATACCTATCATACCCACTTTCATAAAACTACCCTTTTCCCCCCAGACAAAGTAATCTTATACTTTGGAAATATTCTGAGCACAGCCCAAGATACAATTAGTTCTTAAAATGCCACTATCATTATTGACATTGCAAAATAATCTAGGGACTACTTGAAGGATGGGTGCCTCTATGTCTTTTCCACTGTGAGGGTGGGGAAATGCCAATTTTTAAAAGTAAGATTATTGCCGGGTGCCTGGGTGGCTCAGTGGGTTAAGCCGCTGCCTTTGGCTCAGGTCATGATCTCAAGGTCCTGGGATCGAGTCCTTCATCGGGCTCTCTGCTCAGCAAGGAGCCTGCTCCCCCCTCCCTCTCTCTGCCTGCCTCTCTGCCTACTTGTGATCTCTGTCTGTCAAATAAATAAATAAAATCTTTATAAAAAAATAAAGTTATTGCCATGTGCAGAACCTTCAGGGAGTTGTTCACTCCCTTGCTGTTTGTTACACATTTCAATCCACATGAAATGATATCCCTTCAGCATTGTGTGGCACATGATAGGTCAGCCTTTGGAAACCTATATGTCTTTTGTATCTTGAAATAAGGATGAAGGACCATATTGTTATTAGGCCTTATGTTCCAATAAATAAAATGTAATAGCAGAAAAAATACAGCCCATAACTTTCAGCAGGGGCCATCTTTTTTTTTTTTTAAGATTTTTTTAATTTTTTATTTATTTGACAGAGATCACAGAGAAGCAGGCAGAGAGAGAGGAGGAAGCAGGCTCCCTGCTGAGCAGAGAGCTCGATGGGGGGCTCGATCCCAGGACCCTGGGATCATGACCTGAGCCGAAGGCAGAGACTTTAACCCACTGAGCCACCCAAGTGAGCAGAGGCCATCTTTAATGAGCTCATGACAACGACTCCTCCTCACCCCGCAGCTGAGACTTCTGACCACATCAGAGAGGTTAGGAGCAGAGGAATGATGAACAGTTCCTGGGGTGTTTGCTTACTGTTCCATGCATTGTCCTTAGTGATAGACTTTCCCTAACGGATGAGAGAAAACTAGCCATGTAGAATGGCTAGCAACAGGGGAAGGGGGGTAACAGGCCAAGAGTAGAGATGGATTATCTGTCGAGAAAAATGATTAAATCAGTACCTGAAGAGACTATCAATGCATTATTTCTGTTTCCAAATTTGCTGTCCCTTTAACTTGTTTAAAGACAGCCAATGCTAAAATTACTTTCAGATAGCAATGATCAACCTGTAACATATAGGGCAAATTCAAACTTAGATGGAAAGAGTTAAAGTTTTCATTTTTCTTTTCTCTTTCTCTCTCTCTCTCTTTTAAAAAGTTTTCTTATTGACCCAGGTCATGCGGAGATCCCTTGGAAATTATTTTCTGTGTCACCCGAAGGGGCAAGAGTCCCTTTGGAGCAATCAAGGTTGTCAGTTGATAATTCTTGATGTAGGAGTAGATTTTACTGTCTACAATTTACAGGTTAAGTTTAAGGTTTATCAGCTAGGTTAGTGTGTTTTTGGGCTAAAAGGTGTTCTTGTATACTGGCATAGCAGTGGCTTATCAGTTTTAAATCTGAGACATAAGAAGTTGTTAAGTAGCTGTAGGTGATGTCATCTTACAGTAAAGAGCCTGGACCACTGGGGAAGGCCTTGGCCATGGAGAGCAGCATTAGTGATAAGACTTTGGTAATGTCTCTGGTAGTAGGTTTCCAGCGACATCTTTGTTTGACAAATTCCATAAATACTCATCTCACAGATTTCTGCACAACCATCTTATCTTTAATTTTCTGCTTATATGGTCACCTTATGTAAAAATCCATATTCCTTACGTAGCTATAGTTTCCATTTTCATAGCACTTGTTACCTTCTAATGTACTATACGCTTTACTTTTTTATTTTATTTTTAAATTGCTTCTCTCAATTATAAGCTCCAAAAGGGCAGGATCATTGTTTTGTTTCCAGTGCTGAAACTCAATGACAGTGCCTTTACATAGTAGGCATGGTAAGTAAGATATAAATATTTCTCAGGTGAATGAATTAATGAAAGGAGTGAATTTTGTTTTTGATATGTCTCAGTAATACCTTTAAGTAATTGTATCTCAACATTATGCAACACATAATGTCCTACCACTGGACATTATCTTAGGTAATAATAGAAAATCTCAACAACTTACCCATTAACATTTTTTGTGGGGAGAATTCAAAACATTTATTTGCTGAAGATCTCAAGCTCATCAAAGCTAAGGGCCATGAATCTGGCAAAGTCATGTATCTGCAATATTTACTCTTTAAGTAAATATCTTAGCCTTCAGTTGAGTTCTTTAATTTTTCATTTGGAATACACAGTAATCATTGAGGAATGAAAGTCACTATTTCTAAAGCAGCATATTAGAAAATGTGAGCCCTGTTGTTTCTAGAGTGTCACTAGTGGACAGGCCTGTAGATGAGAATTTAGATGAAGGTAGGTCATGGGGAAATGATCTCAGGAGGTACTTCTAGAGGAAAGGGATATGAGGTAGACAAAGGAAGCATGTCAACACAGAGTGTCTTCATGAACAGGGTATGGCTGGGATAGACTGAGACAATTCCTGCCAGGCTCCTCAGACTGTAAATGGGCTGAGTCATCCCACACAACACAGTGAGAAATCAGAAGTGTTTGTCCTCCAACTTCCGTATGCCACTGGTGGAGGGTTGCTTTGTTTCTGGGGTACTTTACCCTTCCTCCTGCCCCACACATGGACTGGTGACCATGCTTTGTTGACCAGAGAGAACCTTCAGGTAGAGTCATGGGCTCTAATAATATAAAGTTTGTAAGAGGATGGTGAGAAATAAAGGGATATGGGTGGGGCACAGTCAGCATCTTGCTGTCATGGACCACAGAAATACATAAATAGTCCTAGATAATAAATAACCGCAAATATAAATAAACTCTAGAGATGGGGCAATATCAAGCATTATTCAAGGAATCTTCCTCGAGGGCACCTGGGTGGCTCAGTGGGTTAAAGCCTCTGCCTTCGGCTCAGGTCATGATCCCAGGGTCCTGGGATGGAGCCCCGAATCGGGCTCTCTGCTCAGCAGGGAGCCTGCTTCCTCCTCTCTCTCTGCCTGCCTCTCTGCCTGCTTGTGATCTCTGTCTGTCAAATAAATAAATAAAATCTAAAAATAATAATAATAATAAATAAATAAATAAATAGATAAATAAATAAATAAAATATTAAAGAAAAGGAACCTTCATTGGAGGAAACTTGTTTTGAGTGGGGCTATCAAGGATGGGTACCAGCAGCACCTCTGTGAGATGGAGGCTTAGCGCTCCTGGTGCGGGTACTGAAATCCACAAGGACAAGGCACTCTGGTGAGTAGGCACAGGTGTTGGCTAGGAGGGAGCAGCCTGCCTGGAACAGAGGAGCCACACTGAGGAACAGATGAGGGCTTGCTTGGATGAATGAAGACATACTTCGAATGAGACAAAAATTATAAAACGTGGTAATGATTACTGGCATGTCCTAGGCACTCGAATAAGCCTATTGCTGTGCTGAGCACTTTATTTTCATTATCTTTTATATGTAACATGCAGAAACCTTTATTGCATACCATTCTGGTATAAGAAAGTCCACATTAAAAAACTATCCCTGATATGAGGAAGTGGAGATGCAACATGGGGGACTAGGGGTGCAGAAAAAGAAGAAAAGAAACAAGATGGGATTGGGAGGGAGACAAACCATAAGTGACTCTTAATTTCACAAAACAAACTGAGGGTTGCTGGGGGGAGGGGGTCGGGAAAGGTGGGTGGGGTAATGGACATTGGGGAGGGTATGTGCTATGGTTAGTGCTGTGAAGTGTATAAACCTGGCGATTCACAGACATGTACCCCTGGGGATAAAAATTTGTTTTTAAAAAATAAAAATTAAAAAAAAAAACTTTCTCTGAATCATCTTTAATTTGTTTCTATGATAATTGCAACTGACAATAACACATGTGAATTTAGGGGCGCCTGGGTAGCTCAGTGGGTTAAAGTCTCTGCCTTCAGCTCAGGTCATGGTCTCAGGGTCCTGGGATCAAGCCCCGCATTGGGCTCTCTGCTCAGCAGGGAGCCTGCTTCCTCCTCTCTCTGCCTCTGCCTGCCTGTCTGCCTACTTGAGATCTCTGTCTAATGAATAAATAAAATCTTTTTTAAAAAAGGCATGTGAATTTAGTCTGCATTTCCATTTCTGGCCAAAGTTCCTAAAACCTTTAGAATTGTAAGTAATAAAAGAGATAAAGGTGTCTTTTGTTCTGTTACTAAGGTGGCTTTTGGACCCCACCTAAGGATGGGGGTTGTTTGGAAGGGGAACCAACCATGTCTTTAGAGGGTTGGAACCTTCAGCAAAGTAATCAAGCCTGAGGAGGGAGTCTTGGGAACCCCTGATTTATAGCCAGTCAGAAGTTCAGGTAACAACTTGGACTTGTGACTGGTGTCTGAAGTCAAGAAGGGGGTTGTTGGAACCTCCAGTTTGTAGCTGCTTGGTCAGAAGCAGAGGTAACCACTGGCATTAGAGTCTGAAGTGGGGGATGGGTGGTCTCGTAGGATTAAACCCTTAAATGGAATCTGATGCTATATCGGGAAGACAGTGTCAGAACTGGGTTGAACTTCTGGACACATACAGCTGGTGTCTGAGAAGTTTTTAAAATTGATACCAGAATATCCAAATTAGTTCCCCATTCCTGCTCACTCTATTGATGGGAAATTCTCTCTCGTTTGTATTTACTGGGGGCTGTTCCTATCCTTCAGACCATACTTGAGTCTAAGGCCAGAATATTCAGAGATAAGGTCAAGATAGGCCTTGAGTTCACTTGATATGCTTAGTTTTCTTTTTTTTTAAAAAAATATTTTATTTATTTATTTAACAGAGAGATCACAAGCAGGCAGAGAGGCAGGCAGAGAGAGAGGGGAAAGCAGGCTCCACGCTGAGGAGAGAGCCTGATGTGGGGCTCAATTCCAGGACCCTGAGATCATGACCTGAGCCAAAGGCAGAGGCTTAACCCACTGAGCCACCCAGGTGCCCTAGATATGCTTAGTTTTCTAAGTCATGGGATTCTTTGAAGGCAAGTGGCTCTGTCAGGTGTGAGCATACACGTCTTGTGAAGGTAAAAACACCCAACACTTTTTCCTATTTAAGATTCTAAGACTTCCTCAAGACCCTTGGAGAAACCGGGCCCTGGTTCCACAGTATTCATGAACCTGAAATATCCCAGTTAACCACCTTCTGAGTTTATGGAGGGGCTCTCAAAATTTCATTTCCATGCTGTGTACTTAAACCCACTGAGAGGCTGAGACTATCCAGGAGCCTGGGATGTTAGAGGTGCTTGAAAATTTCTCTCTTCTCTCTGTGATTCAAAGTCTTGAGGCAAGAAAGTCAGAACTCAAAACACAACATCTGTCCAACTTCTTGGAATAAGAGAAAATGATCTTTTATTCATTCCACTTAGTGCTTTATGTCTCTAAACACAAAACCATAAACTGATATCTTAATTGATAATCTGGGCATATTTAATTGTCACAACCCTAGAGGTAATATTATAATGCCCATTATGGAGGAGGAAATGAGGCTTAGTGAGTTTTTAGAAATACACCCAAGACTACACTATTAGTGGGGAGATTCTCTTACTTTATGATTGAAATACCTAAAAACTATGTAAGCAGTCATTTAAATTTGATTTGCTGGTTAACTGCAGGTCTTTGCAAATTCTGGCACTCTTGTGCAAGGTTACAAAAGCAGTGTTTGAAATGTTCTGGAGCACTGAGGGAATGAAGACAGAGACTTATGAAGAGGCTGGTTTGGCAATCCACAGCGTGAGTACAAAAACTAGTAGACATCATTGAAAATCGATTCACAGATTCCTTAGAGGAAAAAAGAGATGGAAGTTGAGAACCGAAAGTGAAGTTAGGCTTAAACATCTGTTCTCCCTATACTGCTGACTGCCTCATTGTAATATTTACATTTTTCCTTATATAATTATCACATAAAGGGCTAGATGGAGCAATTAAAATCTAATAATTTGTCCTCATGTTCCCAGACCAATTTATTTATAGTTACCACTGAATCTGAGCATTAAATCTTCTTAATGAATTTTAAGGTCACTTTGCCAATGGAACAAACCCTTTGGAACTTTGACTGATATAGTATTAAATACATAGAACACATTTTAGATGAGTTGGAAGGTTTATGTTATAAAGATTATCCAGGTTGGAACACGATCTGTTTTCCTATCTTCTCAATTTTTCTTTTATGACCTTCCATAAAGTTTAAATTTTTTTCTTTATATCAGGCTTGCACATTTCTCATAAAGTTAATTCTACACATTTTATATGAACTGTTGTTAATATAAATGGATTTGCCTTCTTCATATTATCGAATTATTGTGAATATAAAGGAAAGATATTAATTTGATATTTTTATCTTCTATTAAACACATAATTCTTAATAGATCTTAGGGGCTCCAGTAGTATTCATTATTTTTCTGGGTTATCTGGATGGATAAATCATATTACTTGCAAATAATAATTATTTTCTAACAATAATACTTTTTTCCTCTTTTCCTTTAGTGCACTGGCAGGAAACACAGACACAGACAATGTTGAATAACAATTATAGTAAGGAGACTTTTAAACTTTTATAGCAAGTGGTATAAGTCTGATGAAACCAAACTACTAAGAATTTAATACTTCAAATTATTGTTTTGGATTAGATTTGAATGAAGGGCCATAGTTGTGTTAATTCAACTAACCATAATTCCATGGCAAACCACTTCTTTGAAAGGAAATTCATCATGAATGGGAAATGACTGGATTCCACAAGACACTAATGTCCTTACGAGGCAAGTTCTTGGTACCTGAAATATCTAATATATGACATATGGTTGAATGGTTCATTTCCAGAGAATTTTTGGCTCACTCATACATAGGTCTACTATTTTGAAAATGTCTCCTTGGGGTGAAGGGCAAAATGGGAAGTTTGTACCATTGAAAATAGCAGTAAATAAATAATTTTTAGTTAAAGGGATTTGGGAGTTTATTCACATTAGGTACTTATTTCAAGCATGGGTATATGATGGTTTGCTTTTATTCTTTGCCATGGACTCAAATAAAATGACATCATTAAAGATCATCTGAAAATAATTAGGATTGTGTCACTACTTGGATTCCAAGTGGGAACAAATAAGCACATTGGCAGGGAAAGTAATCAGAGGTAAAACTGGGGAAATGCTGAACATTGGGAGAGACAGATCTTTCAATACCTTCTGAAGTGGAGTCATGTGCCCAGGGGAGGTCGCTGGAGAGCTGAGGCCAGTGGGGATTACTGATCTTGGCCAGGAGATTAAACAGGTGTCTCTCCACCCCCCACCCACCAAAAAAAAGAGAGAGAGAGAGAGAGAGAGAGATTGAAAGAAAAGAAAAAGAAAAAAGAAAGGAAAAGAAAGAGTTGGCCATTAGGTTGGGAGAAGGATTTCACAACACAAGAGAAGAACGTTTCATAACCACTAAGACCAAACCTCCCTCCAAAGCTAAAGTAAAATGAATAATTGGAAAAATTTTGCCCCATGTCCTTTATTTATTTTGCCAAGCACGTGTTTTAGTGGTGACCCGACAAGGTTGTAAATACCTCAGAATGAGCACTTGGGAGTTTTTATCTGATTGATTCTAGATCCTTAATTAAATCTTTTCCTTGGTTTTGGATGTGAACTCCTCAGTAAGACAGTGAGGACTCAGAGCAGAGCTCTGGCTATGGGTCTACACTGACACAATATTTTGGCTAAGAGAACAAGGTGCTCTTTAGAGAAAAATTGGCAGGAGAAAGAAAGGATAAAAGGGGTGGAAGATCCAATAGAACAAAAAAGAAATGAATTCAGTACACATAGTAGTTATTCAAGACGTAGGAACGAATGGCATGGAATGAATGATGGCACATGGCATACAGTCTTGTCTTGCTTCACACTAAACAGGTCTTTTCAAGCATTTGGATAGTGTCTGTGAAATTCACCATTTCAGATCCGTAGTATCAAATGTGTACCTCAGTCAAGGCTGACCAATAAAAAGCCTGCTGAGTAGACATTTTATTCTATGCTCTGTATAAATGTTTCCACTACTTTGGTCCCTGGTAAGACATTGACTTATCAGTAGTAGCATTTCTTTTTTGTGTATGTATGTATGTATTTATGTTTGAGGAACTTAATTTTTAATTAATTCCTAAGACTTTCTAAAAGTGTAGTGGCGTTTCTTTAACTGACAGTGTAGTATTCACGACAAAAAGAAGGTTATTAATTGTATTTAAATAAAAGCATAGAAAACTTTTACTTATCTAGAATATTAAAATTAGGATCCTTTGGTAAACCAGTTATTTGGTTATTTAAGGATTATGTATTGACCATGTGTATGCTGAACAAAACCAACATCATTTACTTAATTTCTGATTGTCCACTAAGATTGTGTTACTTCTTAAAAATCCTTATTTTGCAATAAAAATCACAATATGGCATCACGTACAAAATCCAGTTTTTTGTAATTTGATTTAACTCTTATTTAAATTTTAGGCAACTACAACTTTAAATGCATAATTCTGAATTATTTCCAGGGGGTCAAGGAATGTCCTTGAAAGAAAGATTGTTCTTCAAGGTTTTACTTTAAAGGACATATTTCCTGGAAGGTGTATGCCTCGGGGAACTTCGTAGCAGAGAGATCTTATTTATGATCAGGCCAATCAGACTTATTTTACTTTTGGAACGCAAAAGGAGAACACTGCACTGGGGAGAGTGGGCTCCCAGTTGCTGTGACCTTGAAAACCCTGCCAACCTCATGGTACCTTAGAATATTTGCATGGGTCTGGTACAACTGAGCAAGAGACCGGATTCAATCTTCAGGATATTAAAGGCATATTGTAGCAGGAGTTAACAATGATTGTACAAGGTTCTAAACACTTTCCACATTCCAATAAACACCAGAGCTGAAAGAAAATATGTAATTAATGCCGTAGCAGCTGCTAACTCCTGCCAAACTCTGCCATCCACAAAAGAAGTCCCAACACTGCTGCACTATTATTACATTCTATGCTCTATGCAAATATTTTGTTTTCAATAAAAAGACCCATATGTAGCAAAAAGCTTGCTTTTGAAAGTTCTCTGGCAGACTCTAGCAGAAGCAGTAAAGGAAAAGCCTTAAAATACAAATTTCCAAAGTATTTATTTAGAAGAAAAATTTGTGCCAACAGCTGACAGTGTCTCTGTTGTAGGTTGGACGGAAGTGCCACATGGGTAAAGCATCTCTCCTAGCTTTTTTGAACAGGGGGCACTTATTGTTGAGTTGCCCAGCATCCCTTCCTTTTTGAGGACAACTCAGCTAGTTTAGGGGAACTGCTCCCTCTTTGGCCTGTGATGTACCCTCCCTGCCAAACTACCCCTCCTCTGCTGAAGATACAAAGGAGAGCATTGACACAGGCTTGGCCAGTCAGTCTTTCTTTTAGGATTTCCATGTGTGATGGAGAGAAGAGTAGTGGAGGCAAAAGTAAGGTGTGTATCCGGGAGCTGCTAGCAGCCCTTTGGAGAAGCTAGTCTGCTTCAGGAGATAATCAAGCTGATGGTCAGTATGAAGCAGAAACCAGCTGCTGGGGTGACCCACAGTCTCTGGTTCCTGCTATCTGAAACTCTGGCTGGTCTTACCCCATGGTATGAGCCAACCAATGCCCCTTTTTGTCTAAGATGATTTGAACCATGTCTTGACATACACATCCTCCTTCAAGAATAGAATGATGCTAACTTTTATTTATAGGCCTTGTGACATTTTACCAGTTGACTAATCTCTCTGAACTCTTTGCACATATGTAAAAGGAGAAGCACAGAGCTGTTGGGAGGATTAAATGAGCTACTGTGGATATATTGTGTATTTGTTTATTGTCTGTCTCTTCCACTAGAAAAATGAGGACAGGTACTGTGGTGATTTTAAAAATATGACACCAAATTCTTTGGCATTGCACCCAGTTGGAGAAATAGAGCTTTATCTTATTCCCTTGAATCTGGGTCAAGGGTTGTGGTTGTGGCTGTTTCAACCAATAGAATATCGTGCACGTGTATGTGTATGTGTGTATAATTTATGACTAATAGTAAGTTATACATTTGCTTTTTTATTTCTTTACCTGAATTTATTATGTTGCTTTAGATTTTCAGTTCTTTTTAGATTTTCTAAACTTTTAAACATACTAATTAATCCAAATGAAAAACAAAGCAAAATGAAACTTATTCATTCATTCATTCATTCATGTCTTCTTAGCCTGCAAAATTTTATTCATTGTCCTTCACATTTCTGTCAGGTGTCATGTCCTCCATGAAAAATTATCTATCATTTTATGTACATCTGCCAGAAATTCTATATAATAGATACCTTTAAGTATGATTGTTGGGTCAAAGGGGTTATACATTTAGGTATTGACTCACTCTGCTATATTGCTCTCATGAAAGGTTAGATCAATTTACATTCCCACAAAAATTATATAAGGCTAATTGTTTGCACCGTTGCCAACATGAACTATTATCAGATTAAAAAACAAATTCCAATTATGAGCAAGAATGATGTCATTGTTAATTTCCATTTTTCTGATTTCAGTTAGGAAATATTTTTGCAAGTGTTTGAATACATTTATCTGAAGTGTTAAAATTAGTTTGGGCAAAAATATCAGCAAGAAATGTTTCTTACCAACAAAATAATAGCCCATTACTGAAAATATATAAGAACAAATAAAATATTTTAAGGTGTCTGGATATAAGAGCAACATGTAGAATCAATTATTTTCAATTCATTGAATGATATTAGCTAAACAGTAACAGAGCTGTTTTTTATCCAGCTTATATAATTAATGATAACTAGTAGATATAGGCATACAAAAATGAAATATAGGCACTAAACCACATATAGTAGGCTTTAGATCTAGTGAATTGACTCAGGAAGTTTTTACTTGGTATAAACAGTGGCCACAAAAATAAACTTACAATGGCATCAGCTCTAATCAATAAAATAGTCCTTAAACAATTGCCTCAGAAAACAAACTCACCCTAAGTTCTAAAGAGAATCTATTAAAAGCTCTGACTATTCTATGAGGAAATAAATACACTCACACACACACACAAACACACATATGTACACAATTGCCTACATATTATCACGTAGAGTATCAAAGATGTCCCAGATTAATAGCCCTGAGTTGGTAGAAAATATGTGTTCTGGACTGTTAATTATTCTTATTATATTATTCCATTTGGCATCCCTGAGAAGTAAGAGGCAAGATTGCTTCATGGCCTACACAAATTTGTTACTTTTTCATTAATTTACCATTGTGTATAGACTATTTTAAATGTATATAAGCCCAACTTGGGATTCCTTGACAGATAGATAGCATTTTGAGCAATGAAAGGAGATTGTATTACTTATATGGACAAGGTAGGTTGACAAGAAAAGTTTACAGAACCGGGACCTAGCCCAAGGCAACATCCCTAGATCTTTCAGAGGAAGAGAGCTTATCAAAGA
>PISX010032745.1:0-15865 GCA_004024625.1 Mellivora capensis | reverse complement strand
GAATGGGAGAAGATATTTGCAAATGACAGTACAGACAAAAGGTTGATATCCAGGATCTATAAAGAACTTCTCAAACTCAACACACACAAAACAGATAATCATATAAAAAAAATGGGCAGAAGATATGAACAGACACTTCTCCAATGAAGACATACAAATGGCTATCAGACACATGAAAAAATGTTCATCATCACTAGCCATCAGGGAGATTCAAATTAAAACCACACTGAGATACCACCTCACACCAGGTAGAATGGCCAAAATTAGCAAGACAGGAAACAACGTGTGTTGGAGAGCATGTGGAGAAAGGGGAACCCTCTTACACTGTTGGTGGGAATGCAAGTTGGTGCAGCCACTCTGGAGAACAGTGTGGAGATTCCTTAAGATGTTAAAAATAGAACTTCCCTATGACCCTGCAATTGCGCTACTGGGTATTTACCCCAAAGATACAGATGTGGTGAAAAGAAGGGCTATCTGAACCCCAATGTTTATAGCAGCAATGGCCACGGTCGCCAAACTGTGGAAAGAACCAAGATGCCCTTCCACAGACAAATGGATAAGGAAGATGTGGTCCATATACACTATGGAGTATTATGCCTCCATCAGAAAGGATGAATACCCAACTTTTGTATCAACATGGACGGGACTGGAAGAGATTATGCTGAGTGAAATAAGTCAAGCAGAGAGAGTCAATTTTCATATGTTTTCACTTATTTGCGGAGCATAACAAATAACACAGTGGACATGGGGAGATGGAGAGGAGAAGGGAGTTGAGGGAAATTGGGGGGGAGATGAACCATGAGAGACTATGGACTCTGAAAAACAACCTGAGGGTTTTGAAGGGGCGGGGGGTGGGAGGTTGGAGGAGCCAGGTGGTGGGTATTATGGAGGGCACGCATTGCATGGAGCACTGGGTGTGGTGCAAAAAACTATGAATTCTGTTACGCTGAAAAGAAATAAAAATTTTAAAAAATATAAAAATAAAAAAATTAGAAGCCTAGAGTATAGTGGTCCATTAAAGAAATGGGTTATTAACATGTTCCTTAAATTAAAGCAAATTTCTCTCAAAGTCATTCTTCCTGCCATTTGTAAAGCATTTCCCACCTACTATGTGACACGTTGGTTAGTCCTTGCAACCTTGGGAAACAAGTTTTCAGCTCCAGAGGACTTCATCTTTGGAAAAAGAATGGTAAAATATCATTTCTCATATTATTTTTTGCGAATTTACAAGTGAAGAACTTGAAAAGTATGCCAGCAATGTGGTCTGTTAGTAAACTGAGAGACCTAGTATGAGCCAGCCCCCCGGGACCCATCAGGTCCAGGAGCTGAAACTTTCAAAGATGGTTGGGGGAATTCAAAGCAATTGATTGCATCAGCTTGACAGGGAAAGCCATCATGCACTAATAATAGTAATTTGGTCTCTAATTATTTATTTATGCAGTGGTTGGCTTAATGTCCAGCTACTGCTCCGTCTTAGCCCACAGTTCTCCTTTCTCATTTTGTTTTTGTTTTGTTTGGGCTACAGCTGGAATTCAGGATGGAGCCCAAAGACTTTCCTGCAGTTTATGATTTTATCAATCCCTAGCTATGCCTTCCTTGTTTCGATATGAGATAAAACACAAGTGTCTCTTGAAAGTAAGGGAAGAAAACTAATAGCTGGTGTCAAAAACTTGATAACATTCATTTTCTTCTTTCATTTATTCCATCCTTCTTCTCTAGAGTTTGAGAGAAAAGGTGAGAGAAAACACCATTACTGCCCAAAATGTGTCCCCTGAATGCTCTGTGCTACAGGGAGGAAGGGCAGATAGATGTAGGAGCAAATTGGTCAGAAGTTTTGCAAAAAGTAAATTGGGCCAAAAGACTTAAAGAAATGAGAAAAATGGAGATGAAAAAGGAAAAAAAAAGGAAAAAAAGAAATAAGCTGGTAACTCTTGAGTTCTCTCTCTCTCTTTCTCTTTTTAACTAGTTTTAATTTTTTTCAGATTTCGGCAAGCCTAAAACATTATCTTCCCCAGTACTGAAAGCCATATTCTATCCCCAAAGGTCCAATGACCTATTTTTATTCTTTCTGATATTGTCATCAAATCTAGGTGAATGCCATTCTGATGTTTATCTTCCCAAGTAGACAAAATTCAATCATTATTCTCTACACATTTATTAAGCAGCATGTTGGCACCCTAACTGAAACACAAAGATGGCCAGTCCTTGTCTCTAGGATCTTGTAGTTGGGCTCACTACAGGAGACCCTTATGCAAAATCCCAAAACCACTCTCCATGTGGTCTCCTACCACTAATCTATAAGAATTACATGGCACCAACACCATTTCCTTTTGCAGAAAAGATGCAAAAGGAAGAAGGAGGCAAAGAGAAGAAGGAAACCAACATTTGCTGGACCCTTTGATGCCTGATAGGCATGTGTTATGTGTTTTTGTGTTTACAATCTCATCTATTCTTCCCAAAATGCTACAAAATTAATTCTGTCAATGCTATTTTGCAAATAAGAAAACTGAAGTTCCCCATGCCATAGAAGTGATGAGGGCAGAGGTAGATTTCATTTCTAAGTCTAAACTGAAGTCCAAAATCCAACCTCATGCCATTCTACTACACGTTCCAGCAAGTAACTAAGAGGAGCTAGTCACCCAACAGATCTGTGCTGGCAAGCTGATAGTAATATAAGAGATGCAAGGTGGAGTTCCATAGGTCTCCAACCCAAATAACTTTGGAGCCCCAGCAGGTAATGAGTTACATGAAACAGACAAGGCATAACACAGTAGGGAATTCTGGAGCTTATGGCTGGTTGGATGGACCTGTCATTATAACGCAACAAAATCAAATGTATTTTTAAAAAACGGTGTAGAAACTTTAATGTATTTGGAGCCAAAATGATACCCAGTAATAATGTGCAACTTCTGCTTTAACTATTAGTTGGGAGCAGCACCCGATTGTTTTATTGTGGTAAAACAGAAAAATCATAAATTTTACCATCTTAGCCACTTTTAAGTGTGCAGTCCAATGCCACTAAGCCCATTCACATTGCTGTGCAACCATCACCACCATCCACCCCCAAAATGTTTTCATCATGCCATTAAACACTAATTCTCCCTTCCCCCCTCCTCCAGCCCCTGGAAACCATGCTTCTGCTCTCTGTTTCTATGACTTTAACTAATCTAGGTACCTAATAAAAATGGAATCATACAGTATTTGTCCTTCTGTGACTGGCTTTTTCTCAACATAACATCCTCAGGGTTCATCCATGTTGTAGCATGAGTCAGAAATTCCTTTTTTTTTTAATTGAATAAGATAGCATTGTATAGATACACCACATTTGTTATCCATTCATCCATTCAACCATCAATGCACACTGGCTTTGTTCCTACCTTTTGACTCTTATCAGTAATACTACAATGAACACTGGTATACAGACAAATGTCTGTTCAAGACCCTGCTTTCAGTTCTTTTAAGTACACATATAGAAGTGTAGTTGGATCATATGGCAGGCAATTCTATGTTTCGTATCTTGAAGGATTGTTCTACTATTTTCCATAACATCTGCACCATTGAACATTTCCAACAACAGGGCGGAAGTGCTCCTATTTCTCCATGTTCCTGCTAACATTTGTTATTTTCTGTTCATTTGATTGTTTGTTTGTTTTTTTCTGGTAAAATTTATTCTAATGGATGTGAAGTGGTATCTCACTGTGGTTTTGACTTTTCTTTTTCTAATCATTAGTGATGTTCAGTAACTTTTCATGTGCTCATTGGCTATCTGTACATCTTTACAGAAATTAGGGAAATGTCTGTTCAAGTTCTTTGCCCATTTTTTAAGTGGATTTTGGGGGGATTTGTTGCTATTGAGTTGTAGAAGTTCTTAATACATTCTTGGTATTGATCTTTTATCAGACATATGATTTGCAAATATTTTCTCTTCTGTGGACTGCCTTTTCACTCTGTTGATGTTATCCTTTGAGGTACGAAAGTTTTAAATTTTGATCAAGCCTAATTTTTATCTCACCTTTTCTTTTTATTGCTTGCTTTTTAGTGTCATATTTAAGAAACCATCCCTAAATCCAATGTCATAAAGATTTTCTCCTATGTTTTCTTCTAAGAATTCTAAATTTTTAAGCATTTTTATGAGTTTTTTTAATCTCTTCCATTTAGGTCTTTAATTCATTTTAGATAATTTTTGTACATGATGTAAGATAAGGTCCAATTTCATTATTTTGCTAATGGATATCCAGTTTCCCCAGCACCATTTGTTGAAAAGACTGTCTTTTCATCATGGAATGATATAGGCATCCTTGTTAATCATTTGATCAGGGGTGCCTGGGTGGCTCAGTGGGTTAAGCCTCTGCCTTTGGCTCAGGTCATGATCTCAGGGTCCTGGGATCGAGCCCATGGGCTCTCTGCTCAGCAGGGAAGCTGCTTCCCCATCTCTCTCTGCCTGCCTCTTTGCCTACTTGTGTTCTCTGTCTGTCAAATAAATAAATAAAGTCTCTAAAAACAATTAAAAAATCATTTGATCTTATATTTGAAAGTTTAATTCCAGGCTCTTTTTTCTGTCTGTCTTTATGTCAGTACCACACTTTTGATTACTATAGCTTTGTAGTAACTTTTGAAAGTGGGAAGTGTGAGTGCTCGAACTTTACAGTTTTTGAAGACTGTTTTAGCTTTTCAGGGTCCTTTCAGATTGTATCTGAATTTTAAGGTGGATTTTTCCATTTCTGCAAAAACATCTCTGGGATCGTGATAGGATTGCAATGAATCCATAGATCAAGAGAGTATTGCCACCTTAACAATATTAAGTCCTCAATCCATGAACACAAGATGTGTTTCCATTTATTTGTTTCTTTAATTTCTTTCAGGAACATTTTATAGTTTTCAATGTACAAGTCTTTTGCCTTCTTGGCTGGTTTATTCCTAAGCAATTTATTCTTTCTCACGCTATTATAAGTAGAACTGTTACCTTAATGTCGTTTTCAGATTGGCCACTATTAGTGTATAGAAAGGCCTCTGATTTCTGCTTGTTAATTTTGTATCTTACAACATTGCTGAACTGGTTTCCTAATTCCAACAATGTGTGTGTGTGTGTGTGTGTGTGTGTGTGTGTGTGTGTGTGAAAATCAGAGATTATTTTACTTCTTCCTTTCCTTTCCAACTTGGTTGTCTTTTGTTTCTTTTCCTTGCTTAATCATTCTGTTTGGAACTTCTAATCCTATCTTGAATAGAAGTCATGAGAGTGGGCATCCTTGTCTTGTTCTTCATCTTAAAATAAAAGTTTCCAGTCTTTCACCAGTAAGTATGATGTTAGCTGTGGGCTTTTTGTTATGTGGCCTTTATTATGGTGAGATAGTTTCCTTCTATTCCTAGTTTGTTGATTTTTTTTTTTTATCATGAAAGTGTGTTGAATTTCATTAAATGTTTTTCTGAATCAATTGAGATGATCATGTGGGGTTTTTTCTTCCTTTGTTCTGTTACTGTGATGTACTACATTGATTGATTTTCATATATTAAATCATCCTTGCATTCCAGCAATAAATACCATTTGGTCATGGTGCATAATCCTTTTAATATGCCACTGAATTCAGCTTGTTAGTATTTTGTTGAGGATTTTTACATCAATATTCATCAAGGATATCAGCCTGTAGTTTTCTTGTCGGGTTTTCGTCTGGCTTTGGTAGCAGAGTAATGCTGCCCTCATAGAATGAAGTAGAAAGTGTTCTCTTCAAGTTTTTGGAAGCGTTCAAGAAGGACTGGCGTTATTCTTTTCTTTAAATGTTTGGTAGAATTAAACAATGAAACCATCTAGTGCGGGGCTTCTTTTTTGTCAGGTTTTTGATCACTAATCTAATCTTCTTGCTAGTTATATAGGTCTGTTCAGACTCTCTATTCCTTCATAATTCAGTATTAGCAGGTTGTGTGTTTCTAGGGATCTGTTTGTTTCATCTGGGTTATCCACTCTGTTGGCATACAATTGTTCACAGTAGTCTCTTAACAATCCTTTTTATTTCCATAAAATCAGCTAAAGGGTTGTCAATGTTATAGGCCTCTGTTATAATTTTTTATTATTTCTTTTTGCTACATGTGGGTTTAGTTTGTTCTTTTTCTAGTCCTTTGAGGTGTAAAATCAGATTTTTCCATTTATAATTTTCTTTTTTTTTTTTTAAGTAAGCATTTATAGCTATAAATTTCCCTCTTTCCACTGGTTTGCTGTCTTCCATGATTTTTGGTATGTTGTGTTTTTGTTTTCATTTTGTCTGAAGATACTTTCTAATTTCCTTGTGATTTCTTCTTTGACACATAGGTTGTTTAAGAGCGTATTGTTTAATTTCCATGTATTTGTGAATTTTCCAAGATTCCCTCTATTATTGCTTTCTACCTTTATTCCATTGTAAGCAGAAAAGATACTTTGCATAATTTTAATCTTTATAAATTGTTTAAGACCCGTTTAGTGCCGTGATATATGGTCTATACCAGAAAATGGTCCATGTGCCTTTGGCAAAAATAGATATTCAGATATTATTGGGTGGAATACACTGTATATGTCTGTTAGGTCCGATTGGCACATATTGCTCCAAGTCCTCTGTTTCCTTGCTGGTCTTCTTATTGTTTGTATGTAATATTTTTTAAAATGTTAGGAAGTTAAGGAAGACACCAAAATACTTTAAGTAATCTGTTCCAAATCAGGACATGTCCACTACGTGTTAAATAATCTTCCTATACCAAAATATGTATATTTGAATGTTTGAAGTAACTTTTTCCAGGGCTGAGATATTGGTTATATGGTATATGCCTCACCCAATTATGGATTTGTGGATTGACTTTTGCTTTCAGCAGACCAGTAGCCACCATTCCATAGACCTGGCCCAGTGGAGGGGCAGAAGAGAATTCTCCTCTCAGTGCACAACCTGTATTCTGATAGAGGTTTTGGGGTTTCCTCACTCCCATGAAGGCAAAAAATACAGGTGCAGGGGCACCTGGGTGGCTCAGTGGGTTGGGCCGCTGCCTTTGGCTCAGGTCTGATCTCCGGGTCTTGGGATCGAGTCCCGCATGGGGCTCTCTGCTCAGCGGGGAGCCTGCTTCCTCCTCTCTCTCTCTGCCTGCCTCTCTGCCTACTTGTGATCTCTCTCTGTCAGATGAGTAAATAAAATCTTAAAAAAAAAAAAATACAGGTGCAACTCAACTGATGATTTCTACCAGCCCACACAGCATCCTTAAAAAGTTTAAGAAATTGGATAATGCAGGGAAAAAAAACTCCTGAGTTGGTTTGAGATCTTTACCACTTGGAGACCAAATAGATGTGGCTGAAGGGCTGACAATAGAAGTCACACACCAGCCCCATGTGCCCTACTTAGACCTCTGTAAGAAGGAACAACTGGATGCCAGGCGTGCACAACGGGCTTGTCTTCCAATGCCTTGTCCAGTCACCACCTGCCAGTGGCAATGTCTTTGAGTCTTCTGCTTTTGTCTGTCTTTTTTTTTTTTTTTTTAGTGCCTTATCAAGAACCTTGACAAAGCCCTAGGAAAGCCAACTCCTCATCTTTCCCCTTGCACAGAACACTGATTTTGTTCAAAATCTCATCATTTATGTAAAGCAGAGATCACTTCATGTGCACACTAGTCCATTATCTGTCCATTGATTGCCATCCCCTTTCCTTACTAACAGTCAATAAAATCTGGTCTCGTACACAGTTTGATGCAGACTTTAGGTCCATCCTGTTCTCACTATGTGTCATTCCTGAAAGGAAAAGCACATGCAGAACAGACCTACTGTGTATCTGAGCTGGCTTAGATTTTTGGCAGTTTATAATGGAAACAATAGTCTGTGAGCCCAGCCAGATTGAACACATGAAAACTATAGTGACTATGATGGTTCACTCCTTCTATAATATTTTACCAGGACAAGTATGACTTGTTTTTATCCAACAATGAAAATGATTTAACCCATATTTTTTTTTCTTTTTTAATTAGCATCTTGGAAGCTTAGACATAAATTTCCATGCTCTGATAGAATAATAATATTTCTCTATGGTTGTGGTATCCCTGTTTTATTATCATTATTCTCTGTTAATAACTTACTCAGGTATGTTTATTTTACAAATACTTGCTTCAAGTCCGTTTTAGATATCAGTAGCCCCAAAGTGTACAGTTCCTGTATTGTACTAATCAAAAAATCCTGAGACATCTATAACCCCAGAGTTTTTGTTGAGAACTCAGACTTACATTTCTCTTCATACAATTAAAATCGCCCCTATCTGTGTTTTAAAAACCTTGAAATAATTTATTCTGGTCAACTTTAGAAGATTTGGAGAGAGTTTTGAATCTGGAGTTGGTCATTTCCATTTAAAAGTCTCTGTCTTGGGAAATTACTATTCTTTTACTGCTTGCTAGCATACAAAATCCTAAATGAAAAACCTTTACACCTAGTGGTGGCATGCATTTAATTTACTTCTGTCCTATTAAGAACATGTCTGGGTCAGGGAAGGAACGCACATTGGAATCCTGATGATTTGTGTTTTTATAGAGTCTGTCCCTGCAGGTTACCTCAGCCCCAGGACACTAATAAATAGTCCCAGATCCAGGTCATTTGTATCTCTTTATTATAGCCAACAACAGCATCCAAGCAATACCTCAATTTAGAACATCTCCAAATTCAGTTCAGTTGAATTCAGTGCAATTTATCAAGTAATTATCAAGTGCACTAGGCATCTTCTGAGTCTCTGGGAATATAACTATGAATAGAATTCAGTCTATAATTCCACAGATTCCACAAAAAGAGAAAGGCTAATAATTGAAAATTAAAATCAAGGTGTAGGGGCGCCTGGGTGGCTCAGTCATTAAGCATCTGCCTTCTGTTCAGATCATGATCCCAGGGTCCTGGGATGGAGCTCCCACCCCCCCACCCTGAGTCAGGCTCCTTGCTCAGCAGGAAGCCTGCTTCTTCCTCTCCCGTTCTCCTTGCTTGTGTTCCTTCTTGCTGTGTCTGTCTCTATTAAATAAATAAAAACCTTAAAAAAATAAAATAAAATAAAATAATAAAATAAAATAAAATAAAATAAAATAAAATAAAATAAAATAAAATAAAGGTGTACATGAGTTGGTAAGTAAGGGAATAAGAGGAGGAGCTTCTGGCCACCAGTGGAGAGAGGGTAGGATAACTTCCCAAAGAGGATGACTCAGACATCACAGAGCAGTCAGGAAAACATGATACACATCCAAATAAATAAATAAATAAATAAGGTTTCAAGAGAGAGGGGGATTAGTGGTCCAGGCACTAGCTGGGCACTTTCCTAGCCCAGTAAATGTCTATGGAATTGAACAAGAGAACATGAAGGAATTTAAAAAGAAGCACATGACAACTACTGGCTAGCAGGTGATCATTATTGACTTACCTGGGTCTCTAAATGGTTTCCACTTTCAGCTGCAGACTGGTTTAAACTGGGGATTAGTGTATCAACCTGATTTTGAAGAAATTCTGCATAAAAGCAACCCTCCATTTTTTTTCAATGAAAGGAGGAGATAGAAAAAATTTTGAAAGCCACCTTCAATATACAAGCTTTTGGGGGTGAAGATGAAATAGTCCCATGTCTGTTCATATCACTTGACTCCATTTAGTCACAGGTCCCCATCAAACCATCTACAGACTAAGAAATGTTACCTTTTCCTTTGTCACCATTTGTTCATCATCTAGGACAGCTTCAGGAGCACTGCTTTCCCCCACTTCCCGCGTTGATGAAGACCCTGCCTATTTCAGGGACAGGACTAAGAGGCCTTCAGGAGACCCCATGTCACATGACACAGGTTCTCACTTGCTACTATCAATCTTTGGAACCACTTACTACACTGCTTTAAAAAGCTGATTTGTAGGAGCTATAAGAGAGGGAAAACATCTTTTGTTTTCTACCTTTCTGAATTTTTTTAGATGGAAAGATTAACAAGGGGAAACATGCATATTTATTTAATAAAAGTTTTACGTGGTACACGAATCTCCCTGAGGAAATGGAGACCAAAGAAGCAATAAAACTGCATATTGGTATTCTAGGTTTATGGCAATGGGAAAGTCATGGAAAAATGGGACAGGGAGACAGGAGGGAGGAGTTAGGGGTCTGTAGTAAACTGAGGGAAACTTAGCAAGGCCTGTTCATTCAGGTTCTTCTCGAGTACCCCCATCTTCAGAGATAAGGAGGTTCCTTTCCTCCAGGTAAAAGGAGGACACCTCTCACCAGAGTTTTATGACTAGCTTCAGAGAAAGGTCAGAAAATCCCTTCTATATCTGCTGTTTGAACAGTTCTTTCATCTTGAAACAAACAATATGTCCAGGTGTCACATTTTGGGGTAGTGTGTCCTAAACCTGTCAGAGCCAAAACTGAAAGGTGAACTCATACTTCCAGGAATAATTCTTAAACTGAATTAAATTTCTTTACCTCCCTTTTCTTCTTTTTCTTCCCCCCCCCCCTTTTTACTGATTCTGTGAGTCAGCTTCCCTAATCCAGCAGTAATGTAGGTAATTTCAAGTAAATGTGTCTTCCTAAACAGAATTTTGAGGTTCGAACATGCAGGAGCCGACAAAGTACCTCAGACTCTGACAGATCAGCCAGAGGCAACTCCCTGTATTCTCAGGAGCGACTATGGTGAGGAACCTTGCCATCATCACCTAAGGTACAAATAAAACTAGTTTGTCTGAGCTGCTGAAGGGCTTACTTATTTCTAAAGTAAGATTATACTAGAAAAGTTGTTTCCATTGGTCCCAGCACCCCTGCACAGAGGAGCTGGAAGCCAGTTATCACTCACAAGTTTTTGAGGACACTCAAAGTGCCAGGCATGTTGTCGTCTAAGACACTCAGATGAGAAGGATCCTTGAAAGGTCTGACGGTCTACCCTTTTGGGAAGGGGAGCCTCTTTCATACCCACAGATGTATTAAAATGTTCACAATGTTTCTCAGTAACCTTTACAGGTTACAAAGCCTTTCCAAAGCCACTGTCCCTCCTGCTAGCCACATGCCTGGGAATTGGGAGTTGAACCTATCTACAGAAGCACCCACACACCACGGGCCGAATGGCACCGTCCTCTGTGTCTTACAGATGAGGGGTGGAGATGAGGGCTTTGCGGGGAAGGGGAGCAGGTCCCCTGGCCATAACAGATGTAGGAGGAAGGTAATGCTCGGGTGATAGGGAGCGACCAGGCAGGCTTCTCTGCCAGGAAGCCAGGAACTGGGGCCCCTGGTGCATGAATCCTTCAGGGGGGCTGGAGGAGGGGACACAGAGACCCAAGCAAGAGAGAGGAAGGGTCTGGGTGGGTGAGGTAGGAAATGACGGAGAACTGGAAGGGACTGAGAGGGGCGGGTTCTGGACGAGTTTGCTTCTTCATTTATCCTGTGAGGCAAAAGGAAGCCTTGAAGGATTTTCAGCAGGAAAAGACAATCAGATGTACACTGTAGCCAGTTCACTTTATCCACAAAGTGAAAAGGCCACTGGAGCGGAGAACTGGAGACCAGGCCAGGTGGGAGGCTGTGCCCAGTGAGGAGGGGCAGGTGGGGATACAGAGGAGTGTCCCCCAAAACCTCCTGGGGCTCCCGGAAATAGAGCAGCCAGCTACTCCTTCTCCTGGGAAGTCTTCCTCATCTGATTAGATGCTCTCAAAGCCCTTCTTCTCCAAGAAACACTTGTCTTTCTTGTCCCAAAAGTATGAGCATCTCACAGAGGGGTGTGCCAGCTGATACCCCCTTCCCCTAAGAGGGGAGGAGAAACGACACAGGTCCCACGGCACAAGGAGGGACTAAGAGAGGGGGAGCTGAGAAGGCTGAACCCAGGCTCCCTGGCTTTGTGCCATTTGTGAACCCTTGGGGATCCTCCCAGGGTGAGCTTCCTCTGAGCCAGTCCAACCGTAAGAACAGATAATGCTACAAATCTGTGTCCTCAGGGTATTGAGTCATTCTTTGTAAATCACCTAGAAAAGCATTTCGGGGCTTGAAAGCACAATTTATTGCTGCATTATTAAATGGTCCCAGCAGCAAGCCACGTCCTTTTTATTGACAGAGTAAAAATGAGGCAACCCAAAGGGCAAGACACTGGAAAATAGGGCAGAAGCTAGGGCGTCCCAGCCCCCACCCTTAACCCCCCATCCCCACCACCTCCCACATGGCCTCTTCCTGCTCTCCTCCAACCCTGCAGGCCAGGGAAACAATCGGGGGTTGGATAGAATTAGAGAAAGCTACATCCAGTAAAAAAATAAAAAATAAAAAATAAAATTTTTTAAAAGGCAAGGTGTTTTTAAAGTATATCCATTTGTGCTGAAATTGAGGCAAGAAACCAGAAAAATAAGTGATCAAAAGCAGATAAATGAAGTGTATGTTGCACTTCCCAAGGACCTCAACATGCTTTGGGGGCAACCATCTCCTCTTCCTCCCTGTCTTACTCCAGCTCGCTGCCCCCTTCCCTGCCCTCTGCCCTGTATCCACTACCTCCCCTCCAGTCTTAGGAAGGACCCACCTGGTACCCAGATCTCCTAGGGTTCCAGAGCGTCTATGCTCTATCCTTTTTTGAGAACCCTCTTTTCATGTATACAATTCAGGCAAATCCTGTGCACCAACAGAGTCCCAGTGACCTGGGCTTTCCCAAGAGCATGACAGCAAAACCTGTCCCTGCTTCCTACTTTTCTGCAAACCCTGAAACCATTTCTTCTGCATCCCCTCCTTCCTTGTAACCAAGTGGCCTCTGCTTTATTGCCCTTTAATCCAAATAAAATGAAGTACATATTTCAGTTGGGTAAATAAGACCAATTATTTTTTTCTTCTTCTTTTGAAATGATTTTTAGAAATTGTATCCTGTCAAAAAATTGTTTATTATCTGTAAAGAGGGGAGAAAATGTTTTCTTACCCTATAGATTGTACTTCTAATCCTGTTCTTTCTCTGTCCTGTTATTCTGTTAAAGTTAACCTCCTCTGGTTAAAACTTCCTCTGATTCAGGTATAGAAAAGCTCCTGGGCACAATGAGACAGGGGATGAGCAGAAGGGAGCAAAATTTGGAGAGAAGCTAGGATTTGGAATGGCTAATTTTTTTTATATAGCGCTTTTTCTGCTCACAAAATGCTGGGATAGACACTATTTCATTGATCCTTGCTCAAGCCTATGAAGAATAAGTAAAATCAAGTGACTTGCCCAGAGTCCCATGGCTGGCTGTTACAGCGTCCCCCATCCTCACTGCTGCCTTCCTCAGATGTGTGGCAAAGCCTCCCACCCCTGCCTGAGCTTTTCCCCCAGTCTGGTTCACCTTGCCCCTCAGAGATAGTCCACACCCTGCCTTGTAGGTGCCTTTGCCTCCAGGATGCAGTCCGGGTACAAATCCTTATGTCTGGTACATGGTGTCCACGGTCCTCCTGCAGACTCCCCGCAAACCCCCTCACCACACCTGGAAGCTTGAGCATTTGCCTGCCCCTTCCTGGGCTGCTTCCCCTGCAGGACAGAACCTCTGGGCAAAGACGGTTTCTTCTCTCTTCACACTCTGCTCACCAAGTCGTAATCACGGGCTTGTGACTCTGTGTCTGTCTCCCACACTGATTTGCATTTCCTCTAGGGACTGCAGTGGTGTCCTCAGTGCCTGGCACCCAACTTCTGGGTCCCTTCCAAGTGCTCTGAGCAAGAATAACTATAAATGTGGGGGACTAGACAGTAGTCCCCATTAGAGTTAACACTTGGTTATAAACCCCCGGGAATTCAGATCGCCCTTCTCCTACAGAGGCCTTGAATCCCGGACCCCCCTAAATAGGCCATCACTGTAAATACCAGGGACACTCGCAGGTGATGTGAGGCATGTGGGCCATCTACTTTGCACACATGGCAGACCACAAAGGCACTTTGGGAACATAAGGGAGGAGAAACAACTAAGAGATCCTGTTTTAGATGCTTCTGCTGGTGTGACCCACTCCCCGGGCCACATGCAGGAGCTGGCCTTTCCAGACCGGCCCAAACCACCCTCGGGCCATGTGCCCTTTCATTTGCAAATGCTACCTGCTTTCCTTGAAAGGACAGGGGAGACATTTGAGGCCATTTGTGCTTCTCATCACATCACTCCAGGTGCAAAATCTTGCTCACCAGCTTCACCCTGTGCATTCAATACCCTGAGACCAAGAGGTTTTCTACAGTTCTGTCTGTGCATTTGGTTGGTAGCTCACTCTGTAACCACCTAAAAAAGCGTTCCCAAAGTTACTGGGTCTCATGATTGGCCCAAAATATTTCAAATGAGTTTAAGGAAAAGGACTTTAAAGTCTGAAAAATGTGGGTGTACATCTTAACTCCGCTACTTGTTCAAAATGTGCCCATGGGGGCACCTGGGTGGCTCAGTGGGTTAAAGCCTCTGCCTTCAGCTCAGGTCATGATCCCAGGGCCCTGGGATCGAGCCCCACGTCGGGCTCTCTGTTTAGCGGGGAGCCTGCTTCCTCCTCTCTCTCTCTCTCTGCTTGCCTCTCTGCTTACATGTGATCTCTGTCTGTCAAATAAATAAATAAAATCTTTGAAAAAAAAAAAAAATGTGCCATGGGCTAGTGCAGTACTCAGAGACGACGGCCCGTGGGCCAAAGTCAGCCCACTGCCTAGGTTTTCATATGTTTAATGATTGTCTACGGCTGCTTTCTTGCTACACTGACAAAGCTGAATGATTGTGACAGAGACCCTTGTGGCCCACAAAGCCCAACATATTGACAGTCTAGCCTTTCACTAGAAAAGGTTGCCATCTGCCTAATAAGATTGTTTCACCCCTAAGTCTCAGTTTCCCCATCTGAAAATGGGCAAAATCACTTACATCAAATAAGTGATACTAAGAGAAATAAATAACATACTAACTGTGACAAAGCCACACAGCAATGATTGATACATGCTGGGATTTTTTTAAATTATTATTTTAGTTTTGCTGTTGTCCAGCCAGGTCCCTCTTTGATGGGTAGGAGATGTCTGTCTCTACCTCTGTTTCCCTCTCTATTTCTCTGCATTTTGCCCCCCTTCATTTCACCTCCTACCCTCCAAAGGAGAAAAATTTAAAGAAAAAAAAATAATGTGGTGGTTAAAAAATTTTTAAAGGGATAGAAAATAAACCTAAAGAAAAATGCAATCCTATTAAATTTTACTCAGGTTACTTATTTTATGTCTTTTGAGTAGTAATTTCTTTTTTTTTTTTTTTACCGTTTTTTTCTCTTTTTTTTTTTTAATTTCTTCTCAGCGAAACAGAGTTCATAGTTTCTGCACCACACCCAGTGCTGCATGCAATGCGTGCCCTCCATAATACCCACCACTTGGCTCCCCCAACCTCCCACCCCCCACCCCTTCAAAACCCTCAGGTAGTTTTCTAGAGTCCATAGTCTCCCATGGTTTGTCACCCCTTCAATTTCCCTCAACACCCTTCTCCTCTCCATCTCCCCATGTCCTCCATGTTATTTGTTAAGCTCCACAAATAAGTGAAACCATATGATAATTGACTCTCTCTGCTTGACTTATTTCACTCAGCATAATCTCTTCTAGTCCTGTCCATGTTGCTACAAAAGTTGGGTATTCATCCTTTCTGATGGAGGCATAATACTCCATAGTGTATATGGACCACATCTTTCTTATCCATTCGTCCGTTGAAGGGCATCTGGGTTCTTTCCACAGTTTGGCAACCATGGCCATTGCTGCTATAAACATTGGGGCACAGATGGCCCTTCTTTTCACTACATCTGTATCTTTGGGGTAAATACCCAGTAGTGCAATTGCAGGGTCATAGGGAAGCTCTATTTTTAATTTCTTGAGGAATCTCCACACTGTTCTCCAAAGTGGCTGCACCAATTTGCATTCCCACCAACAGTGTAAGAGGGTTCCCCTTTCTCCACATCCTCTCCAA